>SJYC01143067.1:0-10397 GCA_006408675.1 Madoqua kirkii
TTTGAACTGTGGTGTTGGAGAAGCCTCTTGAGAGTCTCTTGGACAGCAAGGAGATCCAACCAGTCCATTCTGAAGGAGATCAGCCCTAGGATTTCTTTGGAAGGAATGATGCTAAAGCTGAAACTCCAGTACTTTGGCCACCTCATGCAAAGAGTTGGCCCACTGGAAAAGACTCTGATGCTGGGAGGGATTGGTGGCAGGAGGAGAAGGGGATGACCGAGGATGAGATGGCTGAATGGCATCACAGACTCGATGGACGTGAGTCTAAGTGAACTCTGAGAGATGGTGATGAACAGGGAGGCCTGGCATGCTGCGATTCATGGGGTCGCAAAGAGTCGGACACGACTGAGCGACTGAATTGAACTGAACTGATGGATCATATATAAGTTGTTTAGTATGACTGACAGGTATAAAGAATGAATCATGGTTGGTGTGCTAGTGGTTATTACTATGTGTATGTGTATCAGTAGCTCAGTCATGTCAGATTCTGCGACCCCATAGACTGTAGTCCACCAGTTTCTTCTATCCAATGGATTCACCAGGCAAGAGTACTGGAGTGTGTTGCTATTACTTCTAGACAGGATATTAATCCTGAAACATAGTTCAGGAAATGTTAGCTAGCTCATCAAGTTCTCTCTCCCTTTGCAACTTAAAAAAAAATAAACATAATATTAGCATAATCATGCAAAGCAACTTCTACAGTGGCTTATTTATCTGGGCTGGGAGGGTAGCAGTCATTCTACATTTCTTTTACCTCAATATTTATATTCTATGGCTCTCGCTACAAGTTAAGAATTTGTCTATAGCCTGAAATAGAAAGGGTAGCCAATTCTCAAGACTCTGACTTTTAAAGGTATAATGTTTTTCATCCATTTAGAGATAAAAAGTTGCAGATCAGAGACTAACATTCGTCTTGTTGGAGGTTTGTAAGAACACTGTGACCTGATCTAAGGTGGACAGCTGCAAGCAGAAAGGATTTTAAGACCAAGAAGTGTGCAACAACCAACCATTCCCCTAACTCACTTGGCCTTTAAAATGCTTTCCTGAAACCCCTTGGGGACTGTGGGACAATTAGTCACCTATCTCCTTTCTTGGCCCTGCATCATACCTTTCTCTGCTCTAAATTCTGAAGTTTTGGTTTGACTGGCATCACTGTGCAAGGGGGCCACGCACTTGAGGATCCTGGTATGGGTAGCAATTCCCTTTTCCAAGGGTTCTTCTTGACCCAGGGATCAAACCCAGGTCTCCTGCATTGCAGGCAGTTTCTCTACCATCTGAGCCACCAGGGAAAGCCTTGAATTAGTAACAGTTCCTAAATATGAATTGCAGAGCACCACACCCTGCATGCACTGTGTCTTCAGTAGTGTGCAGAGTTTCTGAATGTTCTGTAAATGGATAACTTAGTCTTTAGTAAGAAATTACTATAGGAATAAAAGAAAAAAAATGAAACTATGGTGATTGTAGCTCTGCAGTTCTAAAGGTATTTTAAAATGCATAATCCTTTAAGGTTAAAAAAAAAATGGAAAGGAGCCTACTGAGATAACAGGTGAAGCCACAGGCAGGTGGATGTGTAGTTGTTGCATTGGTGGACCTGCAGGAGAAAAAGCCCAGACGCCACCTCACTGACACTGAAGAACCACCCAAAAGCTCTGGGGTCAGGTGGTGTCAGGTACTTACGGCTGTGGTAATGACGGGAGGCTGCAAAGAGGGGGATGGGTTGGAGATCGTGAAACATCAGACACCCCAAAACTACTTCACTGCTGGGGCAGAAGAGGGATTTAACCCAGCTTGAATTTGTTCCCTGAGCATGATTAACAGGAGAATTTATGGCCTGAAGAACCCAAGCAGAAAAGGGAGCAGCACTGTTGCTCTGAATGCGCAGTGAGGAGGAGGTTGAATATAAACCTTTATACCTAGTGCTATGACTCAGCTCTGAGTCCAGAGAACTGGCAGCCAGGACTCCTTAGAAAAGAGACAAGGGGAATCTGGGGGTTTTCAAGGAACTGACCCTGCCCACTCACAAGACAGTAAACATCTTTGTCAGCAAGCCCATCACATGCACAGAATGTCCAGTCAGCTTCAAAGTGGTCAACTCAGATTCTAGTCTCAGCCAAGAATTCAAGTTGGAGGGTTAAATCAAGGCATTTTCAGTTACGCAAGATCACAAAAACTTTCTCTATGATACTCCTTTTTTCTCAGTAAGTTCTTGGGGCTTTTGCTCTCTTCCCAAATAAGGAAGTAAACTAAAACAGAGAAAGACAAAAGACCCAGCAAACAAGGGATCTAATTCAAGACAACAGCAAAGGACAGTGGTGGAGGCAAAGCGCCAAGGATGATGGCTGGGTAACAGGTAAAGGGCAGCCAGCCCACAGAGAAGCAGATCGACTGTTCCTGCAGGGATTTCTTCTGGAATATGAATTTATTAGGAAATTTAATGCATCTGACTACACAGAGGGCAGATTCACAAAATTTGAGGAATGATTTGGGGATGAATCAGTGATAAATATATAGAAAGATAAGCAAATCCCCAACCTATATAACTCTAAAGAAAACAAAGCAGAGAGCAAGAAGGGAGATGTCATCACAGCATACTTCATGGCTGAGCTGTGAGAAATGATTGCGTGGCTGCCATGATGTACACAATGCATCTGGATCTGGATATAGTTAGGATCCAACAGAGGGTAGGGGGCCGGTGGGGAGGGGACAGGAGGTGTCCACAGGTACGAAAGCAGGAGGGTGAAAGAGTGTGCAGACCTCACCCGTAGAACACGAAGTCAATGACATCTACAAACAGTTCTTAAAACCAAAGAAGCAGAAGTTGCAACAAAAGCCAGTGACCTGAGGTCAATTCTAAGAGCATCACTTAAAACCAGGGTCTAATGCCTGATGATCTGAAGTGGAGCTGATCTAGTAATAACAGAAATAAAGTGCACAGTAAATGGAATGTGCTTGGGACTTCCCTGCTGGTGCAGTGGTTAAGAATTTGTCTGCCAATGCAGGGGACACGGGTTCAATTCCTGGTCTGGGAAGATGGCACACGCCATGCAGGGACTAAGCCTGAGTGCTGTAACTACTGAAGTACACATGCCTAGAGCCCGTGCTCTGCAACAAGAGAAACCACTGCAATGAGAAGCCTGCACACTGCAACTACAGAAGAGCGACCATTCTCCGCAACTTGAGAAAGCCCGCAAGTAGCAAGGAAGACTCAGCACAGCCCAAACCAGAGAAATACATACAATACAATGTGCTTGAATCATCCTGAAACCATCCCCCACTCCACAGTCTGTGCAAAAATTGACATCCATGAAATTGGTCCCTGGTGCCAAAAAGGTTGGGAGCTGCTGACTTAAAGGAGCCAGAAGTGCCTGTCTCCAAAGGACAACAGTTGGGTAGGGAAAGGGAGCATGGCAACTGCCAAGTGTGTAACTAGCCCAAGAAGAGCTGCTTTTTAAAGATAAGCAACTGTAACTCTGACAACATTAAGACTGCATGTCAAAGTATACAGGAAGAATGAAAGAATGTTTCTTGATGGTCAGGACAGTCTTGTTTAACTGAGTGTCTCATCACCCTCATCACACCCGAGAACAAAATATGTAGTCTGGAACGGTGCCGTGGTGCTGGGCCTTCGCCATCTGCAAATTATCAGACAAGCTAGTGTTAACCCAGAAAAGATGGCAGGTGGTCATGCACTGTAGCTCCAGGCAGAACAGACACTGACAGTTGAAAAACTTGATAGGTTTTAATCGGAAGCTCAGAAAAGTTGGTACAATAAAAGCAAGTACTACAAACTGAAATCATGAAAACAAAATTCTCACTGGAATAATTTGAAAAAACTTGAAATATATCCATCTAATTCTAAGAGAAATCTCACTCTTTTTTGAAATCCTGAAAAATAGAGAACACATGGACATGTTAGCTATAAAATATGCAAGCAGAGTCTCCAGTCTACCCATAAAATATTCATGCTTGTTTGAACATAAATATTTCCCCAACATCTTGTAGTAAAACTCTCTGTATCCTGCTCAGTTTGTGGTTTAGAGCATATTCTTCCCCCTAATTCAGTGTGAGATGGTCTTGGATCAGAATTTCTAAGCACACTTGATGAAAATGCAGATTATTTTCTTTTTCTCCAGAAAAAGAGAATCATAAATCTCTGACATCTGATAAGATATATTTTTAATAAGTTCTTGACAGATATTTATTATATAGTTGCTATCAAATTTATGCTAGATAATTCCCAGGTTTTTGTTTGTTTGCTGGTTTGTTTGGTTTTCTTTAAGAGTTGTGATATCCTCTGCTCTCAACAATTGCCTCTCTTCCTTCTCAAAATCTTTTTAGCTACTTGTAGGACATATGGACACACACAAATACTTGTACAGGTATATTTTGTACAATTATTGTACAGTATATATTTCTTCTCCAAAGCAAGCGAGGCTCTTAAGAGACACAGGGAAATACCATATACATCTCTGAATTTTCTGATAACAAAATACCTCATCAAGTATTCTTCAATAAATGCTAAAAGAAAAAATTATCAGGAACATGGATGGGGATACTGAAGAAAGCATATCTATTTTGTCATTTTAAATGGTGACAAACTTACTTCTAGAGAGCAGTTCTCTCCATTGGATTTAGGTTGCTGTGTTGACCCTAAGCTTTTAAATCTTTGTGGCTTTTGATGTAAAAATATGAATCAAACTCCAAACTTTCAATTAGTCTAAATTCTAATTTATAACCCACTTGGGTATATCAACTTAAAATGATCAGCCTGCCTTTTACCGTTTCTGTAGTTTTAGCAACTGCCTTTTTCTTTCCAACTACAAATCATTCTGTGAGATTGTTTCTTAGATAGCTCGGAATTAACTGGAACAAAAAACATCAGCAGAATGGAAGACAGCCCATACTCTTCACGTGAAAGGGAGCTCTGTGTCCAAGGTTGGAGGGTGGGTGGAAAAATATATTTAACAGCTCTTAGCCAAGTAAGAGTTTAGTCTCTGCAGCAATTGTATAATTTCTTTGATGCAAAAAAACACTGTCACCTCAAGACTCCCTGCATAAATATACAAGTAAGTTGTATATTTTAATAAAAATCAAATCATTCCAGTGTGTTTCAGACTCTAGTGTAGGCATATTATACTTAAAATACTTCTTGCATTCTTTGCTACAAAAAAATTCTAAGAACACATTTTTCTCTTAATGCTCTCTTAAGGCAAATAAAATTTAATTTTAAAGGTTTAAACATAAATTTTTATTTGTTCACATCCGTTTAATATAATAACATAGGAATGCAATTCAGTTTGTTATGAAGATTTATGATTCTTAAAAATCTTGAATACATTTTGACATTTTCTCTCCTACGGGACTGTGTTAGGATATTGGTTTTTGTTTTGTTTTGTTTTGTTTTTTCCCCTGAGAAGGTGAACCAATGAATCTGATGGCTTGTTTGAGAGTTAGCTGGAATTTTTCTTAACTGAACAACATAAAAGCAAATCTGGCCTTCAGGTAAGACTCTTCTTGACAAGATCATAATAGTGATAAACCTACAGACATATCCAGAAGGAGTGGAAAACATCTCCTCCCTCCTTCTTTCTTGCCCCCGAGGCCAATATTCATTGAGTGGCTCTGTACCCCTCATCCTGCATAATTAATAACTCCTCTGGTGAGCAGTCATGCATTCCTCAATGGCCCTTCAGGCCTCAAGTGTCCTCTGAGCCCGCCAGTGGAAACCACACACCCCCTGCTCCCAACCCGTCACCCCTTCACTTCCCACACGTACTTCACAGGAAAGCTCATCCGGTCAGGAGAGCACATACTGGGTTACAAGTGGTTGTCATACTTACACTCATTCTCTCACTCACATTCATCTCTGGGTACAGTTTTACTAGTAAGAATAAAACATGTGTGATACCAGCAGGTGCCGGTTATACATATTAAAAAAGAAAAAGTAACACAGGGAACTAGATTCAATATACTATGATAAACTGTAATGGAAACAATCGCATAAGAAAAGAATATATCTATATCTATACAGATATGTATAACTGAATCACTTTGCTGTACAGAAGAAATGAACACAACACTATAAATCTACTGTATTTCAATAAAAATGTAAAAAGATTAAACAATAGCCTTTGGTAATTTAAGAAAATTAAAATCATACTAATAATGGAACAAATTTGGAAGCAACTTCAAGGAAGATGAGCTGCATGGGATTGTATTAGAGGAGCCTTCAGTTCATTCGTATTCCACCATCCTCCTCCTTTATTTTCAGACAATAAAGGAAAGAAGATCAAAATATATGGAGTCAAGGGGACTTCCCAGGTGGTCCAGCAGTTAACAATCCATCTTGCAATACAGGAGACGTGGGTTTGATAACTGGTCAAGGAACTAAGATCGCATGTGCCGTGAGGCTTAAACCCAGGGGCCACAACTACCAAGCCTAAGCCTGTAAGCCACAACTAGAGTGTGTGCACCACAACAAAAGATCCTGCAGGATGCAATGACGAGCACATGTGCCACAACCAAGACCCGATGTGGCCAAATAAATAAATAATTTGAAAAAGTATATGGAGTCAAGCGGTATGGTAGCAGCTCTAATATCTATGTTTTTTTAATCTAAACTGATCCAGTCATTAAATTGAAAAGGAGAGCAAATAAACTATTGAAAATACTGTTACCACTTCTGATCAGAATGCTTAGATTAAAACTCTTTAAAACCTAATATTCAAAAAACCATTTTGAAAGAAAACATCAGTAGTTTAATCACCCTTCAAAATATTAACCAGATTGGAGAAAAAGTCCTCAAAACTCAGAACCATTAAAAAGGTATAGATTACAAGTAATTTTATCCTCAAGAAGAATAGCTCTATATATAAATAAAACCATTAAAAATATTCAATCAAAAACAGGTATGGCTTTGTGATGTAACCACCCAACAAATATATATTTTAAAAATAAATACTGTTTCTTGGCTAACAAAAAACATGAATCATATTTTACATTAAGGCCAAGATTTTTTTAAATAAAACTTTTAACAAAGTTTTTGATATGAGAAAACTTGTTATTTTCCAGCCTTTGTAGGTTTAACATTTTAAAATAATGGTGCTTATACTACAGTACACAAAGTAAAACATACATACTCTATTATAAATTACTCTGAAATTAAACAAGAAATTTTCTTTTTTTCTAAGAGATCTGAAATGTGCACTGGCTCTCAATGTGTGTGGCCTCCAAACAGAAACAAGCTTGCACTGTTTTATTTCAGTTTTGCTTCATTTCTTCCCAAACAATCTCTCACTGCTAATCTACTGGGCCTTTTTTCCCTCTCTCCTAGCACAAAGGAAACAAAAATCAAGACATTATTAACTCCTTATGCACCATTGGAAAGCTGAATATATATCCTTTGCCCTGGTTTTCTTTTCCATTACTTATTAATGGAGCATGACTAGAGAATATAAATTTCCACAAATAATTCTCAAAAACTGCATGAGAATTCTAAAATTTTTAATGTGTGTAGTCAATCTGCTAGTACTTTTTAAGCTATTAACAACTAGCCATATAATTTCAGGTATATATCTTATGCTAAGTTTCACTTAGTCTATAATATCTACTTGAAAGAGCAAAATGGGAAGATGAATTTTATTTATGTCTTAGTCTAAGGTACCTGGGAATCAAGAAAAAGGTATTGGAAGTTTAATATTATGAAGGAAAGAATATATACAATATATGTAAAAATATACTAAGGACGCCCCTGGTGGCTCAGATAGTAAAGAATCTGCCTACAAGGTGGGAGACCCAGACCAACATCACTTTGTTCACAATAGTAAGAGATCCCTTGTTTCACTATATGCTCTCATTCACTAGTGGAGTGAAAAAGAGTGGGTGAATCATCTTACAAAGGTAAGCACAACTGTTAATGGAAACATGTGTGACAAAACTTGCTTCTGAGAATTTTAACTAATGCATTAAAACTCTCCTGCTAAGATGTATGGTGATCAGAGCCACGGAATTTTAAAGGCTGACTAGAATCAAATATTCGTTCAAGCTCCCAAAAAAGGACTACAAAGTTCAGTCTTATTTGTTAAATACAAAAGACATTAAAATAAACTTTCTTTGTAATTATCCCAAAAGAGTGCTATTACACTCAACAGTTTTTCTATGTATGAAGAGATGCAAAATATTCGTTCAGATAATTATTAAAAAGCAGGAAAGATGATTATGTACATCAACGCACATGACATCATAAGTAGGCACTCATTTAACTACTTGGGTGTCTAGTCTCCAACCAAAAAAGAAGATGCCAATTCCATTCTTTAAACAGGGCAAGCACCATGGTCCTTGGCAATAGAACATAATACACCAGGCCAAGGAGAATTGTGGTGAAAACTGAATTCGATTGTTCAGTTTTCTGGTTTATGAGTCATCACTACTGTGCAACATACAGTAATCGAGGCAGCTCCATGGGGTTCAGACACTCGCCAGGAGCAATGGAGGATGAGGGACCACTGAGCACAGCGACTAACCTCAAGGCACGAAGTTTAGAGCCCACTCAGGACCTGTCCTGAATATCATGTCTTCAGTACAAAAGGGAGACGCCATCAGGCCAGTGGCCCCTTGGCTCTACCTTGCACTGATAAGTTTGCAATCATTAGGACTATGGACTCTGAGGAGCTGAGGGAGCTAATTCTAAAGTTCATCTCTGGCAAAAAAAAAAAGAAGAAGAAGAAGAAAAAAAAATATGAGTGATGATGTAGGGGTTCAGAGGAGCACTTGCCCCCGAGCAAATGCCACAAAACTTTAAAGCCTATGCTCCAAAGGCAATCTTCCCCCCTGAGGCTTTCCTTCACTGAGACACAGATAAGACTGATGGATGCTGTGCTGTTGGCAAGGATGCAAGGGGGCAGAGGGACAGGCAGGGAGGGGTGCCATTAGCGATGCATGGTGATAATTCAAAACACTCCGTGAGGCTGCAAAGCAAAATTACTTGTCAAATTTTCACCTAGCCACTTCAGGCAGTTATTGAGAGCAGAATGGGTGCGGCTGCATGGGAAGAGAGATGGGTACATGCACTTAGGACAAAGGACAAATGAAGGAATGGCAGATAAACCGTCCGAGTAAACTTCAACCTGAAAGAAAGCTGTGACACGGTACAACTCCAATGATCACTCCAGATAGCAATCTGGCAAGATTGAAATCACCGCATCACATAAGACAATGCCGGAACCACTGTCCTGTTCTCTCATTTCTCCGTCCCTAGCTTGCTGGCTTTCTAAGCAGAAAGTAAACTAGAATAAGGGCTCTTGTGCTGTTTTTCCCAGGCAGCAGTCACTGGGCAACTTAGCTGCAAAGAAAGACAGGGCTCAACAGAGCCCAGGAGTTTGTCAACCCCTAGCCCCCAAGTCCATATTTACAATTCATCCAGCTATTTCAATAATGAACTAAAAATGCACTGAGTTTAATTTTGATGATGCGATCCATGATTGACACCCTTTCCACCCAGAATCTCACAGATGAAGTTCCTGGTATTAGTCACAGTGAATCTCCGGTAACAAGTCAAATTCAGGGGGCAAGACCCTTTCTGGTCCAGAGGATGGGTGGTACTTACAGCAGATCATCTACATGTCTTTGGCTCATCTCCAGGCTCAGGAATCTGACATACACGTATATAGAGAAACACAAGTGTCAGTGAACCTGCTGTTACAAGTTAAGCTAGGGTGACTGAGTTGCATGGTCAACTCCGTGCTCAACCACTTACTGAAAAACTGTAACGGGGCTGGGACTAAACGAGGCATTGTGCATTTCCTGTTTTTGTCTTTATACATTAAATTTCCTCCACACAACTGCCTGGGCTACACAACCAGATAATTCATGAGACCATGAAATCAGAAAAGGACAACCCTTGGTGTTGGCATACATATGTTTTCACTTTCATGTCTTATTCTGCGGGATGATAATAGGTTGCTATCAACATAATATGAAGATGCTAGCTGATTTAAAATACAAATAACTTCTCGTTTCAAGTTTATTTTTGCTAGAGGTTTGGGGTGAATCAAATCTTTTATATGATTCAAGATTTATCATTATGATTTTTAGTAAAATTTGATTGTTTCATATTTAAATATATAAGAACATTAGCTGTGCTAAAACTCAGACTGAAAATATGGACTGCATAACTTTGTGAAACATGGTTTCCAAGGCTATTTTAAACTTAAAACAAATATTAAATTTACAAATTTTGTGAAGCAGAGTACTGTGAAAAGATGATAAACAAAATCTTGTGGCTTCATTCACATTAATAATCACATTATCAGTGTGTTTTTAAATAAGTTCATTTTGTCTACCATTAACACTTTTCTAGATGAAATTATTAAATTTTATTAAAGCTAATGTATATTTAA
>SJYC01143068.1:0-23857 GCA_006408675.1 Madoqua kirkii
AGGTAAACTTCTGTTTAATGTAATAATACAAATATATTAAGCAAAATATTGATTCCATATTTTCTAAATTACCTCATGAATTGGTAGTGTGCTAGGTACATTCTTTTATAAACAGGATATACATAGTAATTAATGCTTGTAATTCACACCATAGTGTGCTCCCAGAGTACAATGATTTGCTAAATCTGTCAAAACCATTAATGGTATCAATTTTATATTGTTTTAGGTGGTGATACTGATCATAATTGTAGTAGTATAGTAGGGGACATCACATTTGTACTTCTAAATTTCTATTATAAGTAGAATGGGATAAAAATAGCCAAAATGATTTAAATACCTTTGTTATAGTGCAATAAATAGATACAAATGTTTACAATAATAAAGGATACAAGAAATTGTGACACAAATGAAAAGAGAGTAACAATTATAATCAGAGAAAATAGATTTCTTAAATTCCTGTAAGAATTTAGAAACTTCCTATTTAGGGCACAAAGGGCATAAATATTATTTAAGCAGGATAAACATTAAGATAAGTAGGAAAATTGAGATTACTGCTTTAAAAAATATATTTTACTAAAACATTGACTTGAAAAGAATGTTTTAACACATTTTGTTGTTGTTCAGTTGCTAAGTCGTGTGTGCCTCTTTTGTGTGCCCATGGACTGTAGCCCACCAGGCTCCTCTGTGTATGGGGATTTCCCAGGTAAGACTACTGGAGCGGGTTCCCATTTCCCTCTCAGGAGATCTTTCAAACCCAGGGATTGAACCCACATCTCCTGGATTGGCAGGTGGGTTCTTTACTATTCAGCCACTAGGGAGTTTACTGTTTTCAAAAAAAAAAAAACAAGATGAAAAGAAAAATGTCATGCACGTATTTGTAAGGAACGCACCTAAAAAAGTCAACTTTTGGAGGGTATGGGAAGGAATAGAAAGAACAATGTCACCTTAATGGGGGAGAAAAAGTAAAACATCACACAAAAGCACCGACTTTTAAGGCAAGACACACACTAAAGATTTAAAGTGACAACATGCAAGTTATTTGTGATAACTATAGTGACACTTATGAAAAAAACATCAAGCCAGAGAAAGTTTTTGGTTCTTGGTTCTCCTTAATCTTGTATTTGAGAGGGGAAAAAGAAATAACCAAGTCTGAAATGTATACACAAGGGCATCTCTAAGTGGTACTTACTGGCATGACAATGTTGTAGTGGATGCAGAACCCGGGCTCCGAGGGAAAATACTCATCAGATACAAATCTGATCCTGATTTGATTTCCTTTAGAAATCTGCTTTCCTGGCACACTGCCAGACCCACACCAGCGCCCTAAAATGGTTCCATCACTTGGTTCTTCAACCTCTACAAAATCATACCTGCAAGAGACCAGGAGAAAAGAGACATAAAACCATGATCTGTTATTTTAGGAATTCAAGGGAGTGAGTTCATCTCAAATTTAACTGTGTAAATAGAATAAAACATGCCAAAGATGAGACACAACTGAAAAAGCATTCTCAATTAAAGAAATATGAGTCTTCTATTCTAAGCCCTCCAGTCTGGTTGGTAAGGAGCTCCAAATTCACTAAACAGCCATGTCAAACTTAAGACATATTGTAGTAGCAACCATATCTGACATTCAATTTATGAATTATTCAGTTTAATTTCCATTTGGATATGGCAGTTTTGCTCTACTCTTAATTTCCATGATTACTGTCCAACACTTTCCGGCAGTAACTGCTTCACCTGGTCAGATTCCTTACTCCCTATCCTCTTCTGTGTCCAGGCTTTTCTAGAACCTCTTCATTATATACATATTCTCCAAATCCCACTCCGTATGACACTGCCTTTGCTACACTGTGAGCTGTGTGTCCTCAGCTCACAGACATCTTTCTCTTTCTGTCAAACACATATTTTCAACATTTAACTACACATATGCAAGTGATACATCTAGTTGGCTAGGCTGTAAAACTCTTGAAGAAAGGAATCAATTCTCTAGTGGTTCAAGTTTATACTACATTACACATGGCATCTTAAACCTAAGCAATGAATGGCTAATATTTTTCTAACCATTGTTACCTTGGGTTTGAAGGTTTCAATCAGTGGTATTCATGGAGGGCAGAGTTGCCTTACAGAATGTTCCATAAATGTGTAGAGGCATTTTAGGTTGCCTCAGTGACGGTGGATGAGGATAGCAGAGTCAGTTCACTGGACACTGATAATACTGTCTCACATATAAATGCAAATATGGTTTTAAGGTTTAGTTTAAACCCAGTTTTCTAGACATTCAACTATCAAATAAGTTGAATGAAGTGTCTACGCTTTGGAACAGGAATTACTATTCTAGAGAATCAAACCACTAACAGGAGCATGACTTATACTCTGCATTATGATGAAAATAATTAGACACACCCATTTAGTCTATTACCATAGCTATCACATACACAATGAGTCTGTTACTTGAAAGATACAAACATCTGACTACTTCATTTTATTTTTGTGCAGTTGGGCATGTGTGTCTATGCACTTAAATGCATTGTTTTAATATAAGTTACTGCTGTTATGTCAACTTTACATAGCAGGTAGGCCTTTATATCTATTTTTAAATAACTGCATATATAAATAGAAGACCACTGTTATGAACTGCATTTCAGAATTCTTAGGACATTGCAAATTTTTCTTAAGGGAGGTCTGGCATGGATGAAAACTATTGGTAGATTTTTTTTAGGAAGTCTGAAAACAGTATATACCAGACAATGAAAATTAATATATTTTGCACAGTATAGAATTTACAGAAGAAAAAAAAAAGTGAAAAAGGACTGTATCCCCCTATGCTCCTCTGTCCATGGGATTTTCCAGGCAAGAGTACTGGAGTGGGTTGCCATTTCCTTCTCCAGAGGATCTTCCCAACCCAGGGGTCGAATCCAGGTCTCTTGCATTGTAAGCAAGACACTTTACCATCTGAGCCACCAGGGAAGTCCTAGTATATACCAGAAAATGAAAATTAATATATTTTGCACAGTATAGCATTTACAGAAGAAAAAAAATTTGAAAAAGGACAAAGTGCATAACAAACCAATTATACTTATAAATCCTATTCTAAATAACTAGCCAGAACTCTCTAATGGTAAATATACCTGTTCCAACCTAATTTTTCTTGTCCTTAAATTAGGATAGTGCAGTCTGACTCAGGGATGTTTTGAGAAAAGGGAAATGGAACAGTTCCTGAGCAGTTCTGAAAGCACTGTGGTATACAGCTGCCAGTTAACAGTTTGCCCCACATCCCTACCAAGTACATATTGCCCCTACCCCATACCTATAATCCTGAGAGTTTGAAAGCATAAATGAGAGGAACTCAAATACCAAAGAGAGAGAGCACTTCTGCTCTATCACATGACAAGTCCCAGATATAAATTACAAATGCATAAGCCTCTTCAGGAAAACCATCCCAGGAGCCTGCTCTAAGTGTATGGTGGGAACAGTAGTGGGGCACAGGGGAGGAAGATGGGGGTAAAACAGACTGGGTGGTTATTTCAGACATATCTGGTACAAAAGTTGATAACCAGCATTTTAGATCAAAGAGTAATGTTTATATCAAGATCGTTTCCATGTGGAACAAAGCTGCTATTCACAGAGTATGTTTGCTCTGTGTTTGGGAGGGAAGCTAGCTGATAGACGTCACCACCAGCACTAGTTTGCAGGGAGCTGATTTCAGGCTGGTCAATCATTCTGTGAGTATTTGTGAAGCATGGACTTGGTACAAAGTGCTGGGCTAGATTCTCAGGGTGCAAATATGAAACCACAGCTCCTGTGGGCTCAGTTCAGTTCAGTTCAGTCGCCCAGTCAAGTCCAACTCTGCGACCCCATGAATCACAGCATGCCAGGACTCCCTGTCCATCACCAACTCCCAGACTTCACTCAGATTCATGTCCATCGAGTCAGTGATGCCATTTAGCCATCTCATCCTCTGTTGTCCCCTTCTCCTCCTGCCCTCCATCCCTCCCAGCATCAGGGTCTTTTCCAGTGAGTCAACTCTTCGCATGAGGTGGCCAAACTACTGGAGTTTCAGCTTTAGCATCATTCCTTCCAAAGAAATCCCAGGGCTGATCTCCTTCAGAATGGATTGGTTGGATCTCCTTGCAGTCCAAGGGATTCTCAAGAGTCTTCTCCAACACCACAGTTCAAAAGCATCAATTCTTCAGCACTCAGCTTTCTTCACAGTCCAATTCTCACATCTATACATGACTACTGGAGAAACCATAGCCTTGACTAGATGGACCTTAGTCAGCAAAGTAATTAATGTCTCTGCTTTTCAATATGCTATCTAGGTTGGTCATAACTTTTCTTCCAAGGAGTAAGGGTCTTTTAATTTCATGGCTGCAGTGATTTTGGAGCCCCCTCAAAATAAATTCTGACACTGTTTCCACTGTTTCCCTATCTATTTCCCATGAAGTGATGGGACCAGATACCATGATCTTTTCTGAATGTTGAGCTTTAAGCCAACTTTTTTACTCTCCTCTTTCACTTTCATCAAGAGGCTTTTTAGTTCCTTTGGGCTCAGGGTCCATTAAACCCTGGCGGGTGCTCTAATGAGAGTTCATAGGAAACACTGTGGAACGCTGGCAGGGTGAGGGAAACCCTACACGGTGAGATTAGGGTCAGCTTACAAGGGAGATCTGGGTGGCTGGGGGGAAGGCATTCTAGCAAGAAGCACAATCCTGAGGATGTAACAGAAGAATCCCAGGGCCTGGCTGGTTGTCTGTGAGCAGAGGATGGAGCTCAAGCTGGCAGGACAGGTGCAGGTGAGGCCACCTTGGGATTCCAGGGTCGAATGTGAGAATGTTAGTTTTTAGACGAGCGTTGAAAGCAGGGAAGCACAGTTTAAAGAGGTTCTATGTTGCTTTAAAATATTTAGGTCAACAGTTAATTAATTAATCTTTTAGGCACTACCTGTATTTTTTTCATTTTTAATTCAAGTATAGTTAATTTATAACCTAATAGTTTCAAGTGTACTTGAAAAGTGATTCAGTTCTACATATATATATACATATATATATATATATATATATTCAGATTCTTTTCCATTATAGATTATTACAGTATATTGAGTAGAGTTCCTTGTGCTCTACCATCGGTCCTTGTGGTTTATGAGTTTTATGCACAGTCAGTCGTGTGTATGTTCATCCCAACCTGTTGACTTATCTCCCATCACCCCTTCCTACACCTTCCCACCCCTACTCTTTTCCCTTTGGTAACCATAAATCTGTTCTCTATGTCTGTGAGTCTATTTCCATTTTGGAAATAAGCTCATTTATATCTTTTTTTTTAAGATTCCACATATACATGAAATCATAAAATAGTTGGCTTTTCCTGCCTGTAAATCACCATTTGGAAAAAGTTGAATTTCACAGAAAAATCTGAATTTCAGGCTTTCTTAAGACAAACTTGAACACCTGGTCATACTAAGTACTCTTTGCCCTGGTGTGGCTCCTTGTGGGCTCAGGTCTGCAGAGCTGGCATCCACTCCAGGAGAGGAGAGGCCTTTCTCTCACTCACAGCCTCATCCAGCACCTGTGTGTCAGGCACATAGATTGTTTACTACCTGAGGTCAGGATGGCCTTTACTCCTTCATGGAAATGGAGGCTAGGCCAGGGGACATGCTCTTTCCAGTTTTTAAAAACCTCTGTCTAGTTTCTATGGTGCCTTTTTTTTTTTTTTAGTACCCAGATCTTTACTGATCTCTATCACTTGCCCACACGGGCACCTGAGTTTGCAGCCTACAAGGCAGCTATTGGAAGTTTCAGTGGGGGAGCAATATAGACACAGGATCCCAGTACATCTGAGGATGCCAGGAAACCACAGCATCTGAAGTATGGGCAGGAAGGAAGAACTTTTAACAAAAAGAGCCTGAAAAGGAGCCATCAGGGAAGCAGCAAGAAAACCATGTGAAAAATGACACAGAACCAAGAGAAAAAGGAGGGTCCATCCAAGCAGAAGTAGGCAGATCATCCACGCCAAAGAGGAGCAAAGAGGGTGAAAACCAAGACGCTCTCCCTGGACCTGGCAATTATGAAGTCATTTTCAATGAGCTGGTTGGGTGAACACATAAGACCAAAACATTATTTTAGATCTTTTAAAAAAAAATTAGTTTTTATCAGCATATAGTTGGTTTACAATGCTGTGTAAATTGCAGGTGTACAGGACAGTGATTCAGTTATACATAAATACCTAGATCTATTCTTTTTCAGATTCTTTTCCATGATAGGTTATTACAAAATGGTGAGTATAGTTTCCTATGTTATACAGTAGGTCCTTGTTGATTATCTATACGTAGTAGTATGTTAATCAAACCTTCTGAATTATCCTTCCCCCAGCCATTTTCAAAATAACTGTCTTTCTAAGGCAACTTCCCTGATGGCTCAGATGGTTAAGAATCTGCCTGCAACATTTGGAAGATCTCCTGGAGAAGGGCATGGCTACCCACTCCAGTATTCTTATCTGGAGAATTCCAAGGACAGAGGAGCCTGGCAGGTTACAGTCGATGGGGCAGCAGAGAGTCAGATGCCACTGAGTAACTAACACTTTCTAACAGAAACATCTCAAGAGATAAGAATATCATTTATAAGGAGCTTAAAATTAACAACTCACATAACTATTTTGATGTGCATATTTTCCTTTTGATTTCTGTCAAAAAAGAAACATCACTGGACTTTCCTAATGGTAGAGTAGTTAGGACTCTGTGTTTCCACTGCAGGGGTAGGGGTCGGATTCCTGTTCAGGGAATGCCATGTGGCACAGCCAAAAAGAACAAAGCAACACGACATTATATGTGTTAATCTGTGAAGTAAGCCTTTTGAAAGTATGTAAAAGGAGTTTTTAACCACAGTAGGAAATATCTAGATTATAAATGTTAAGCATGTATTAAGGAACAAATAAGTCTTAAACTTTGTCATACCTAACTTGTACAAAGCCACTGTCCTGCAAATAAGAGAAGACTGACAAGTACATTATTGCTTGTTTCATGAAGACTTTTTACTGAATTTGATGTCATTCAAAAAAACACATAGCCCTAATCTTAATAACACCTTTTGGATTTGCAGTGAGATAGCTGGTAATGCATTCTCACAAGCTCATACAAGTCTGAGGCCTACATTTATCACTGTGTTTTAAAGCTCTACATAGTTTTGCATTCCATGAAGTTAAATGAAATGAACATCTAAAAAATGCTATGTTCTTTGCCTTAAAAATAGTAGAACTTAAAAGTTTTGCTACAAATTGTTTCATGGTAGATTAGGCATTTTAGGATTTTTTTTTCAAAAGTGGAATCTATGACAATATAACTATAAATTTCATGCAATTATTCTACCATTGATTGTATGAGACAAAACAGTAAATTCTCTTGCTAAAAACATCATTTTAAAAATTTAAATTATAGTCAAATCATCTAAAACAGAACCAGTGAAAATCTACCTGGGATGCATCCCCATGTCTCATGTTTTTTTCAAAACAGAAAAACAAAAAAATCATTGCCAGTTTATTCTGTATTTTTCTCCAACTTGTTTATGAGTATGGTTGGAAAAGGACTAATGCATTCAATCCAACTGTCTTCCACAATAATTTGAAATAATTCTTTTTTCTTATAGAATGCCATGTTTGGAATATGGGCTTCACTGCATAAACTGGTTGGCTGATACAATACAACACAGTCCAAAGCATCAAGAAGAAAAGGAAAAGAGAAAACAATGATAAACATTATCTGTGGACCTCAGCCAAATGAACAGAAGAAAAGAAAAACAAGCAACGTTTGACCCATAAACGTAAAATTACAAAACAGAATCATCTCAGGTTCAGAAATCTACACATGCCCAGGTGACGTTTCTGGAGACACGGTAATCCCTATAATACACTCTCATGTATTAATTTCCAATGTGCACAATTACTCACATCAGTATTTAAGGGATTTACTAAAGCTACATTAAGGGCCAATCAACATCACTTTCTCAAGGAAACATGATACAGAGCACATAGCGCTAAGTGGTTTATAATGATCACTCCCTTTCTCTATCATACCCCTGGGGACCCAGGGAGGGTTTATGTCCTTTTATGTTTAACAAACAAGTCTGGTATTGTAGACAAAATTTTCTTTCTCATGTGGGAATTTAAAAACTGTGAAGATAGGAGGGTTGCTGAGGAGTAAACCAAAGAAATAAATTCACTTATAAACACAATTGTCTGACACTCACCTTCCTTCCACAAAAATAAACCAACCTTGCAAGACAGGCTATTTCTAGTTCATACTAACTAAAACCCTGTCAGTTAAATCTGCCCTGAGAATGATCAGACCTGAAGGTGGCATGAAATTTCTGCCAAGTAAACATGCATCTTAAGAAGGCCTTGCTCTGCATGTGTCAACGGGAGCTTGGGCTTGTTTAGAAAGGTAATAAAATTAATAAGACGACAATTACCCAATAGTGCTCACTGGCTTACGTTTCAGCTTAACAGATGACAACTCAGACCCAGAGTAAAAGCCTTGAATCCCCACTTGGACACATCCATGCTTTACCTTATAATGAAAATATGTTCTAATAATTATACATATATACACTGTATAATTATATACATATACATTGGTCTTTCTATATTAACTAATTTAATCTTCACAAAAATCATAAAAAGTTGATACTGTCATTGTGGCCATTTTATAGATTATAAAATATGGAAAAGCTAAGTACCTGGGCAAAGCCACAGAGCAAATGAGTGTAGAACAAAGGTTTCAGTTTTGGCAGTTGAGCTTCAGATCCCATACTCTCAAGAGCCAAGTCATACAGCCTACTATATTTAAAATATGTCTACTTAACTATATTTGTTCTATTTTGAGGGCTAACGGTATAGAATTCATATGCCTTTGTTCAGATTGGCCACATGATTTTGTTCAGTGGCTGGAGAAATATCAGTTCAGTTCACTCAGTCATGTCCGACTCTTTGAGACCCCATGAATCATAGCACACCAAGCCTCCCTGTCCATCATCAACGCCAGGAGTTGGTGATGAAGAAACATCAAGGATCATTCAAATTAAGTTGATCAGTCAACTTGAGAATTGGACATACCTAGCCACGGATTTTTATATTAACTGACTCAGTGATGTTTATTTCTAAGCACTCAAAATTCTTTACGGAGAATTTTAAACCTACACAGTGAGTCAAACAAAGGAGAACATTTCAGAGAGAGGACAACATAAGATGGAGTAATTCTTAGGAAAATACAAGAGTTCTATATATAAAAATGGGGATGTTGTACATGTATGTGGTGAATTGCACACAGAGGGGAGTGAATAATTTTAAATTATCTTGTTACTCTGTAAAAATACTGCACATATTTAAGCCATAAATTCAGTCCACAAAGCTAGAAAAATTAAAAAAAAAAAACAAGAGAGTATAAGGTGAAAACAAGTAAAGACAAAACTATAAAAGAGATATTCAAATATAAAATTAGAATTCAGAAATAAAATCAGAATAAAAGAGCTGGTTCTCCAAAAGGGGTGGGGAGGGAGAGAGAGAGATGAGAAAATGGAAAGATAGAGAAGGGTCAACAATTGACATAAATAGGGATGATAAAATCACAGATAAAAATGGATTTCACATCTGCAAATATGCTTTAGGTAACACTATGCCAGTTAAATCTGAAAGGCTAAGTGACATGGATGCCTTACTAGGAAAACATTAATTACAAAGCTTGACTAAAAAAACTAGAAAAAGTGAACAGACTAATAACACCAGAAGAAATTGAAAAGACTTTTAAATCTTTATCAATAAAAAAGATGCAATTTACATGAAATTTATAGAAGAGCTATTTGATTTTAAAGGAACAATATTTTCAACTTTATATAAGAAATTGTAAAAAAAATTTAAGGTAGATATTCACTCAATTAATAATTATAAAAAAGCTAGCCTAAATCTTATGAATAGAGTTAACAACACTGTATCATATACTTGGAAGTTGCCAAGAGTGGATCTTAAATGTTCTCACCACAAAAAAGAAGTAGAATGATCTGACAGTAAGGGGCTGTTAACCAACCCATAGTGGTAACCATATTGCAACATACAAGTATATCAAAAGAACATGCTGTAGGTCTTAAACATACACAATATTACATATTAATTACATCTCAATGAAACTGGAAAAATAAACATTTATAATAAATGGGAAAAAGTATTATGTTCAACTTTTTTGAAATGCCAATATCAAACATGAAAAATGAAGATAAAGTTCATTCATAAATGGAGGGAAATGCAAAAATTCCAAATAAAATTTAATCAAATATCATCCAACAATGGACTGAAAGATGTAATACTTCTTCACAGAGTATGAATTCAGTTCATAAACTTGAGGATTAATATAAGAATAACTTTTAGAATATTCAAAGGAGAAAAACTATATGCTCATATTAATAAATGTTGAAAAATATAATAAATCAAATAGATAAAAATTGAGTCAACTGTGAAATGAAGGAAACATTTAAATCATGGTAAAACTGGATAACATAAATTAACTGCAAATATTACATTAAATAAAACCAAATTCATTCATATTAAAGTTAGAACAAAGGCAGTCTCACTTTTGTTTTTCAGTATTTTGGAGGAGAGATCTGGATACTTTAATGAGAGGAAAGCAAATAAACATAATAAAAATAGAGGAAAAAATTATCCTTGGTGCTCAGTCACTCAATTGCGTCTTACTCTTTGTGACCTTTTGGACAGTAATCCATTAGGCTTCTCTGTCTGTGGGTTTCTCCAGGTAAGAATACTGGAGTAGATTGCCATATTCTCCTCCAGGGAATCTTCCTGACCCAGGGATTGAAACCACATTTCCTGCACTGCAGGTGCAGGAGCCATTGGAGAAGCCACCAAGATGATGCTTCAGTTCAGTTCAGTCGCTCAGTCGTGTCCGACTCTTTGCGACCCCATGAATCGCAGCACACCAGGCCTCCCTGTCCATCACCAACTCCTGGAGTTCACTCAGACTCATGTGCATCGAGTCGGTGATGCCATCCAGCCGTCTCAGCCTCTGTCATCCCCTTCTCCTCCTGCCCCCAATCCTTCCCAGCATCAGGGTCTTTTTCCAATGAGTCAACTCTTTGCATGAGGTGGCCAAAGTATTAGAGTTTCAGCCTCAGCATCAGTCCTTCCAATGAACACACAGGACTGGTCTCCTTTAGGATAGACTGGTTGGATCTCCATGCAGTTTAAGGAACTCACAAGAGTCTTCTCCAACACCACAGTTCAAAAACATCAATTCTTCAGCACTCAGCTTTCTTCACAGTCCAACTCTCACATCCATACATGACCACTGGAAAAACCATTGCCTTGACTAGACGGACCTTAGTCAGCAAAATAATATCTCTGTTTTTTATTATGTTGTCTAGGTTGGTCATAACTTTCCTTCCAAGGAGTAAGTGTCTTTTAATTTCATGGCTGCAGTCACTGTCTGCAGTGATTTTGGAGCCCCCCAAAAACAAAGTCTGACACTGTTTCCACTGTTTCCCCATCTATTTCCCATGAAGTGATGGGACCAGATGCTATGATCTTTGTTTTCTGAATGTTGAGCTTTAAGCCAACGTTTTCACTCTCCTCTTTCACTTTCATCAAGAGGCTTTTGAGTTCCTCTTCACTTTCTGCCATAAGGGTGGTGTCATCTGCATATCTGAGGTGATTGATATTTTTCCTAGCAATCTTGATTCCAGCTTGTGCTTCTTCCAGCCATTCATCAAGAGGCTTTTTAATTCCTCTTCACTTTCTTCCGTAAGGGTGGTGTCATCTGCTTAGTTCACAACAAATCCCTTAAGAACTGGCTTTAGTCTATAAGCACAGAAACTGGAAATGCTTGGGCATCATCCTGCTATGGGGAGCAGTGGCTTGAGCATGGGGGGACGAGGAAGAAAAGAGTGACTCCAGGCTGTGAATATCCTGAAGACCTGACAGAGATGGTGTGGGTGTGAGAGAAAAACAGGTGTCAAAGATGACTTCAAGTTTTTCAGCTTTTAAAAATCAACCAGAACTAAAATAGGATTTAGTTATCTCAATGAACTTGAGATCAATATACAAAGATCAATAGTTTTTCTTACTGATATTATTTAAAAAAAGAGTAACTGATTAGAGAAAAATGCTAAAAATGTATAGTAATGTATTTAACCAATAAAATATATGTTATGAATAAAGGCAAATGATATTACTGAGTGACCAAAAGGCATGCATTTACAGTTGCTGTTCGGTCGCCCATTTGTGTCCGACTGTTTGCCACTCCATGGACTATAGCATGCCAGGCTTCCCTGTCCTTCACAATCGACCAAAGTTTGTCCACGTTCATGTCCTTTGCATTGGTGATGCCATCCAGCCATCTCATCCTCTGATGCCCTCAGTCTTTCCCAGCATTAGGGACTTTTCCAATGAGCTGGCTGTTCACACCAGGTAACCAAAATACGGAGCTTCAGCTTCAGCATCAGCTCTTCCATTGAGTATTCAGGGTTGATTTCCCTTAAGATTGACTGGTTTGATCTCCTTGTTGTCCAGGGGACTTTTAGGAGTTTTCTCTAGCACCACAGTTTGAAGGCATCAATTCTTTGGCATTCTGCCTTCTTTATCGTCCAGCTCTCTCAATCGTACATGACCACTGGGAAGACCTCTGAACCTGTCGGCAGAGTAATGTCTCAGCTTTTCGACACACTGCTTAGGTTTGTCATAGCTTTAATGCCAAGAAGCAACCGTCTTCTGATTTCAGGGCTACAGTCACCCTCTGCAGTGATTTTAGAGCCCGTGAAAAGGAAATCTGTCACTACTTCCAATTTATTCCCTTCTATTTGCCATGCAGTAATGGGGGAGGATGTCATGATCTTAGTGTGTGTGTGTGTGTGTGTGTTTAAAAAATATTTAGTCTTAAGCCAGCTCTTTCACTCTCCTCCTTCAAGAGGCTCTTTAGTTCCTCTTCACTATCTGCCATTAAAGTGGCATCATCTGCATATCTGTGGTCGACGTTTTTCCCACCTATCTTGATTCCAGCTTGTAACTCATCCAGGCATTTGTCATGATGTGCTCAGAGTATAGGCAAAACAAACAGGGTGACAGCAGACAGCCCTGCTGCATGACCTTCTCAATATGGAACCAATTAGTCGTTTCATAAGGGCTCTAACTGCTGCTTTTTGACCTGCATACAGGTTTCTCAGGAGACAGGTAAGACGGTCTGGTATTCCCATCTCTTTAAGAACTTTCCACAGTTGTTATGATCCACATAGTCAAAGGCTTTAGTGTAGTCCATGAAACAGAGATAGATGTTCTTCTGGAATTCCCTTGCTTTCTCTACGATCCAGTGAATGTTGTCAATTTGATCTCTGCTTTTCTAAACCTAGCTTGGACATCTAGAAGGTCTTGGCTCACATAATGCTGAAGCCTAGCATGAAAAATTTTAAGCATGAACTCACTAGCATGGGAGCTAACACTGTTTAGTACTACCCTTCTTGGAAATTGGGGTGAGATTGACCTTTTCCAGTACTGTGGCCACTGCTGGGTCTTCCAGATTTGCTGACATATTGAATGTAACACCTTAATGACATCATTCTTTAGGGTTCTGTATAGCTCTATGGGAATTCCATCACATCCACCAGCTTTATTAACAGCAATGCTTCCTAAGTTCCACTTGACTTCACATTCCAGAATGTCTTACTCTGGGTGACTGACCGTACCATCACAGTAATCTGGTTCCTTAAAATCTTTTTTGTACATTTCTTCCATGTATTCTTTCCATCTTTTCTTGATCTCTTCAGCATCTACTAGGTCTCTACTGTATCTGTCCTTTAATGTGCCTATCTTTGAAAGAGTCCCTTGAAATTTCCAATTTTTGTGAAGGTATCTCTAGTCTTTCCCTTTCTGTTGTTTTATTCAGGTTTTATGCACTGTTCATTGAAGAAGGCCGTCTTGTCTCTCCTTGCTGTTTTTTTGAACTCTGTGTTTAGTTGGAGGAGTCTTTCCCTTTCTCCCCTGCTTTTCACTTCTCTTCTTTCTTTGGCACTTCCCTGGTGGCTCAAACGGTAAAGCATCTGCCTACACTGTGGGAGACTCGGGTTCAATCCCTGGGTGGGGAAGATTCCCTGCAGAAGGAAATGGCAACCCACTCCAGTATTCTTGCCTGGAGAATCTCATGGACAGAGGAGCCTGGTGGGCTACAGTCCATTGGCTCACAAAGAGTCAGACACGATTGAGCCAAAGCCTCCCCTCCTTTAGAAACCACTTTGCCTTCTTGCTTTCCTGTTTCTTTGGGATGCTTTTGTTCACTGCTTCCTCTACAATGTAATGGACCTCTGTCCAGAGTTCTTCAGGCACACTGTTACCTAGATCTAATCCGTTGAATCCATTCATTACCTCCTCTGCATGTTCACAGGGATTTAAGTCGTACCTGGCCTAGTGGTTTTCTCCCTTTCTTACTTTAAGGCTGAATTTTGCTACAAGAAGCTGAGGACCTGAGCCATAGTCAGCTTCAGAACTTGTTTTTGCTGACTGTATGCAGCTTCTCCATCTTGGCCTACGAAGAATGTAAACAATTTGATTTTGTTATTGACCATTTGGTGATGGCCATGTGTTAGTCATCTCTTGTGTTGTTGAAAAAGGGTGTTTTCAATGACAGTGCATTCTCTTGGCAGAATTCATTTAGCAGTTTCCCTACTTCATTTTGTTCTCCAAGGCTGTACTTGCCTGGCATTTACGTTAACTTTTACCAAAATCCTACGGCTTTTAAAAAATTTGTGCAAAATAATAATCACAACAACAAAGCAAGGAATATGAAATACACACTATTTGCAGGTACTTTATAAATATTAACTGACTCAGTCTCCAACACAATGTTATCTTAGCTCTGATTATTAAAACCAGATTAGAGATGGGGAAACTGAGGGGTACAGAGGTAAAGAACAAGTCACACAGTGTACAATAACGGGGGGAGGGGACCATGTTCCAGGCTTCAGAGCCCATATTATTAGCCATTGAACATACTGTCTCTAGCTAAACAGAACACAACGGACCCATAGAGCTCCAAGAATTCTGATGACAATTCCCCAGATTTCGTTCTTTTAAATGAGGATAATACTGATTAACATTCAAGCTTGTCAGGAAGAGTCAATGAGAGAATGTACCTGAAGTAATTAGAATGATGCCTAAGGAGTAAACTTCTCAATAAGTGGTATATTGTTTTTTTAATAACGGCTGTCAGCACAACCACACATGCAATGATTCCACTCTGAAACTGCAGGTCCAGAGCTCCTCATTCAGCCCCAAGTTGCAAGGTCACTACCTCTGGCTCCAGGCAGACCTCAGAACCAGCCCCTCTGGCGTTTCTTCTCTCTGTTACAGAAATATCACCTTGTTTTATTGCCCAATTCCTGAAACTATGCCAAGATTCAGGAGCTCACTTTGCTGTGTCAACTGCTGAGAACTCCCTCTGGAGACAACTCTTTTCTATTCTGAGGCCCACTTTTAGTCATCATTGCTGTCAAATAATTATTCTTACAATAAATCCACAAGAACACATGTGCTTGCCTAGTGTGATACTTTGTGGTGTGTGGCTGTTTATTAAACTTGTTATTGTTCATTTGCGTCATGTCTGACTCCTTGCGACCCCCTGGACTGCAGTATGCCAGGCTCCTTTGTCTTCCACCATCTCCAGTTTGCTCAAATTCATATCCATTGAGTCCATGCGGCTATCTAACCGTCTTATACTTTGCCGCCCTCTTCTTTTGCCTTCAATCTTTTCCAGCATCAGGGACTTTTTCAATGAGATGGATCTTCACATCAAGTAGCCAAAGTATTAGAACTTCAGCTTCAGCATCAGGCCTTCCAAAGAATATTCAGGGTTGATTTCCTTTAAGACTGACTGGTTTGATCTCCTTGTAGCCCAAGGGACTCTCATGATTATTCTCCAGCACCCCAACTAGAAAGCATCAATTCTTCGATGTTTACCTTCTGTATGGTCCAACTTTCACATTAGTACTGACAACTGGAAAAAACATAGGTTTGACTATATGGATCTTTGTGGGCAAAGTAATATATCTGCTTTTTAATACACTATCTAGGTTTATCACAAGCTTTTCTTCCAGAGAGAAACCACCTTTAAATTTCAAGGGTGCAGTCAGCATTGCAGTGATTTTGGAGCCTTCAAAGATAAAATTTGTTACTACTTCTACATTTCCCCTTCTATTTATCATGAAGTGATGGGGCCAAATGCCATATTTTAGTTTTTTGAATGTTGAGTTTCAAGCCAGCTTTTTCACTCTCCTCTTTCATTCTCATCAAGAGGCTCTTCAGTTCCTCTTCACTTTCTGCCATTAAAGTTGTATCATCTGTATATTTGAGGCTTTGATATTTTCACCAGCAATCTTGATTCCAGCTTGTGATTCATCCAACCCCACATTTCACATGATGTATTCTGCATATGAGTTAAATAAGCAAGGTAACAATATACAGCCTTGTCCTTTCCCAATTTGGATCCAGTCAGTTGTTCCAAGCCTGGTTCTAACTGTTGCTTCTTGAGGTTTCTCAGGAGATAGGCAGAGTGGTCTGGTATTCCCATCTCTTTAAAAATTTTCCATAGTTTGTTGTGATCTACACAATCAAAGGCTTTAGGTCAGTCGATGAAGCAAAAGTAGATGTTTTTCTGGAATTCCCTGGCTTTCTCCATGGTCCAACTGAATGTTGACAATTTGATCTCTTGTTCCTCTGCCCCTATGAAATTCAGCTCGAACATCTGAAGTTCTCAGTTCACGTACTGTTGAAGCCTATCTTGAAGGATTTTGAGCATAACTTTGCTAACATGTGAAATGAGCACGACTGTATGACAGTTTGAAGACTCTTTGGTATTGCCCTTCTGTCGGATTGGTATGAAAACTGATCTCTTCCAGTCTTGGCAACTGCTGAGTTTTCCAAATCTGTCAACATATAGAGTGCATCACTTTAACAGCATCATTTTCTAGGATTGGAAATAGCTCAGCTGCAATTCCATCACCTTTACTAGCTTTGTTCATAGTAATGCTTCCTAAGGCCCACTTGTCTTCACACTCCAGGATATCTGGCTCCAGGTGAGTAACCACATCATTGTGGTTATCTGGGTCATAAAGACCTTTTTTGTACAGTTCTTTTCTGTATTCTGGACTTCCCTTGTGGTTCAGCTGGTAAAGAATCCACCTGCAATGCATGAGATCTGGGTTCAATTCCTGGGTTGGGAAGATGTCCTAGAGAAGGGAAAGTCTACCCACTCCAGTATTCTGGCCTGGAGAATTCCATGGACTGTATAGTCCATGGGGTTGCAAAGAGTCAGACACGACTGAGCCACTTTCACTTCGTGTATTCTTGCCATCTCTTCTTGATCTCTCCTGTTTCTGTTAGGTCCTTACCATTTCCCTCCTTTATCATGCCTTACCTTGCATGAAATATTGCCTTCATCTCTCCAGTTTTCTTGAAGAGATCTCCAGTCTTTCCCATTCTATTGTCTTCTTCTATTTCTTAACATTGTCCATTTAAGAAGGCCTTCTTATTTCTCTTTGCTATTCTCTGGAACTCTGCATTCAGTTGGGTATATCTTTATCTTTCTCCCTTGCCTTTCCCTTCTCTTGCCATCTCCTGCTTGACCATATCCAATTTACCTTGATTTATGGACTTAACATTTCACATTCCTGTGCAATATTGTTCTTTATAGTATTGAACTTTACTTTCACCGCCAGACACATCCACAGTGGAGCACTGGTCCCACTTTAGCCCAGCTGCTTCATTCTTACTGAAGTTATTTGTAATTGCCCTCCACTCTTTCCCAGCAGCATACTGGACACCTTCTGACCTGGGGAGCTCATCTTCTGGTGCCATATCTTTTTTTTTCACACTGTCCATAGGGTTCTCCAGGCAAGAATACTGGAGTGGGTTGTCATTTCCTTTTTCAGTAGATTATGTTTGTCAGAACTCTTCACTATGATCTGTCCATCTTACGTGGCCCTGCACAGCATAGCTCATAGCTCTTCATTGAGGTAATGCAAGCCCCTTTGCCACGACAAGGCTGTGATCCATGAAGGGGGATAATTAAGTAACAGTTCATATAAATGATTGAGAATATACCTTTATCACATACACCAACAACTACACCACTGTAGTACAGATAGATAGTAGAACTGAAATTAATATTCTCCTTAGACTTAAGCAAAAGTTTTCTCTCATGGATTATCATCTTGTTTGTTTTTCCTTCTAGTTTTAATACTTAGAGTAAGGATAAAGGAGAATTTGCCTATAGATGTAGGAAGATATACGAAAAAAGTAGGGTTTCCTGTAATGCATTTTAACTCTTGAGTTTCAGAAAACTAGGAATATTGAAACGGCAATGCATGTATCAAGGTTTACTTAAAGGGCATCAAAATTTAAGACAAGCAAGAAAGACTATGAATATCCTTTCATCCACCCAACACCAAGACCATCCCATGCATAGAAACCCACAATTAACTGTCACCCAAAGGAACCTTACAGAATGCTCCTTCTGTACCTACCAACTAAACATATTCTTTGAGTAGCTGAGTTCCATTGCCTAAACATTAGCAAAAGTCTATCACACCATTAATCAAGACATTTTTAAGGGACCATAATTGGTTAGGTTGTTTCATTTTTTAATCTTTGTTGTATTGTTGTTATACTTGCTTGGACCAAGGTGCAGTAGATATGGGTTTTTCTAAAGCTGAGAGAATCATTTAAGTAGTGTGATAATAAAATTTGGATAGGATTCATGCAATGCTTATCAAAGCATTATCATGACCTCTGGCTTGATTTTAAAAGAAAATATTTAAATAGCTGATCAGCAGCATAAGGGATTTTAAAACGCTTATCTGTTTGGACATACAAATTTACCTTTTGATGATAAAGTCTGTGAAAATGACAAAATAGGTTTATTACACCAAAGGAAATAAAAATATTCTTTCTCTTAAGATACTAGAGAATTTCAAGCATAATCCTAAATATAAGTGCTATTTTTAGAACTCAAGGTACTTATTTTGATCATTTATACTCATTAAAAATTATTTCATAATACAATGATTTATGAGAAAAAATTCTTAAAAAATACTTTTAAGGTTTAAAAAAACCCTGGCCATCAAGTATTGTTTATGATTCAAAGTTTTAAAACCAGTAAGAAGATATCATAGCCTAGTAGTTGAAGAAACACAAATAGATGTGCAGACCACTTCAGTCTTGACTCATGAACTGCTTTTTTTAAAGAAATAGCTGTTCAATAATAAATGTCTTCAGACATCAGGTTCCTCTTGGCAAAACGAAGCAGTGAACTAGATAGTCCAGAAGGCATTGCTTTTTTAAATCTTAGCTTTTTCTTTTATCTGGTTTAAGATTCAAATTACATTTCTTTCGATGTGTATAGTCATGTCAGAAAAAAAAAGCAACTTAAATACAGAACATATTAGTAGAACACACCCACTACCACATTTTTCCAGAACGTCTGATTATTTTCCAAATGTCTATGTGGCACTGTTATCACCAGGTACCATCATTTTCTACAGCCAATCTCCATGGAAACCAACTTATAAATATAAGTATATTACGAAGTCAAAAAAAAAAAAAAATATATATATATATATATACAGTCCTGGATGGAGGTGCTGAGGGACTGAGCAAATGTGCCAGTGATTTGCCTGGTTCTGTGCACAGCCAGCCCTCTCACCAGGCAGCCTAGGGGTAGGGGCTTTCAGCCTCCCAGGGAGTGAAGGCCCCTCCCTTCCTCCTAACCAAGGCACTTCCACAAAAACTTTCCAAGTGCTTACTGGTACATATGAAAACCTAGGGCTCCCCAACTGCAATGCTGTCTAGCAGCACATACATAATCCTTTTTCTTATAAGTTGAGCAGCACAGACCACACCTTAAAAGGTCAGCTTTATGGGAAAAGAATCTAAAAAGAACATACATATATATATGTATACCGAGTTGCTTTGCCATACACCTGAAACTAACACAACATTGTAAATCAACTATATTCCCTTTTTTTTTTTCTTTAAAAAGATCTTTTGGAACACAAAAGCACATTTTGGAATTCATGTGACATAGGCTCCATCTGACTCTTCTGATAAGAAATAGGCCCCTTATCCCTCCTTCAAGATACCAAGAGTGGCTCCAAGGAGTACCAACAGGATGGGATGTGGCATAAAGAAGATGCTGAATCAATGGGCATTTTTATTATCAAATGAAAATTTTATTAGATTCCTAGGCTTTCTAATTTTTCATTTACCTGTGTTGTTTAAGTCACAAAATTGGATTTTATTGCTATTTTGTGTACTTTTCTAACTTTGCTTCAGTGATTACGCTATAGAATACAGGCATATATTTGTGTATGTATATACCCCCATCCATATGCAAATATACCCTTATACACACATATGCATGTGTGTATTTAGAGTATATATATGTAAAGTAGAATTGGTAAAATTCTACTCACAGCACTTTCATTTTTATATCACTCCTAAGTACACATGTATCTACTTTAAGGATATTCATTATTAATCTATACTATTAATCTCTTGGAATACTATAAAAATATTTATATGTATATATGTGCATACACACACACACACACACACATTCCAGAAGCTGAATTAGGTAAAGATGGTAAAAGTTTTTTAAGGTTTATTTAGCAATTTAAAAAATTGATTTTCACTTTGAGTTTCTCTAAGATCATCACTTTTACTTCCAATGAAAAAAGATTTATGGGATACATGGGATTATATTTTCCTCAGAACTTGACTATGGAATGAGGCAAAAAAGAAAAAAAAAGGCTGCCGTATATCAAGAAACTAAACAAAAGAACAATCTGCATATTTGGGGAAGTATTTCGGATTGCTTGGTGGTTTAATCACTGGTAAGTCCTGTGAAGGCGATTACTTCATATTTTGAGCCTGAAAAGGGAAATAAGAAACAGGAGGCTTTGTGCCCACTTGGCTCTACCTGCCTTCCTGGGCAACATCCCTCGGCTGGGTTTTCTTGGCCCAAGGATTGTTTTATTTTCCTCTTCTCACTTTAAATATGTTCCTCTTGCTCTGTGTTTCTTTCCTTGTCCTGGTAAAATTATCCCTTCGAGGGGCTTTAATATCCAGGATTCTTACCAGAGCCTTTTACAGGTTCCCGGACCACCAGAAAATTTAGCTGTTTTCAACAACTGACAGAAGGGGTAGAATAGCTTTTTATTTTATTCTTAAAATTATCTCTTGACTTCTACTCACATACTCAGAAAATTCTATCTACCTCATATTTCTACTAAGCCTCAATGTCTTCTCCAAAAATGACAGGAATCAATCATGCATTTCACTTCTGAACTTTCTTCATTTTGTAAGTAAACAAGAAAACAATATAAAAAAAGCAGCAGAGTACCACATCATGTGCCATTTAGGCTAAACCAATGTTCAACAAGAGCCACGTATAGCAATTTATGTGCTCTGGTTTCAGTTACAAAGCTGTTGATATTTTCATTTAAACCAGAGTTTAAAATATGGGAAAAAGAAAAATACATGTAAATGTCTACTACTGTTTTAGCACAAGATATAAGCTTAGAATATAAGCTCTTAGAAGGCAGGGGCTGCATTTCTTTCCTTTTTTTTTTTTTTAATCTCCACATCCCCAGCTTCTATCTACTATGTGACACCAAGGCACGAACACTGATCCATTCATTCCATTTCACTGACGTGAGAATCGAAGGGCTTCAAACCACACAGGAAAGTGAAAGATAAGGCAGCATGCAACCTCCCCCCGCCCCCGCGCTCTGCAGACCTCACTCAGGGATCTGATGAAACACAGACAACTTTCCCGACTACTTGTGGGCTTTTGGGCAACTGAGTAATTGTGGGCTGCGCAGGGCGTTAGTCATCCTGAACCTCAACCTGGGTGAGACAACACAGTTCACCAGATGGTGAGTATGATCCCATTTTTCAGGACAGCAACTCCAGCAATAATATTCCTGTCATAGGTCAAGTACGCACTTTATATCACCAATTATGACTCATGGGTTCCAGGCATACACAGCGGGACATCTCATGGATCTACTTAGAACCTTCCTTACGGCAACTTTAAAGTATTGAGCATGAACTCCTTTAAATCAATGAATCTCACACACTCAACACTTTAAAAGTCAACTGATTAAGTGCTGCATGACCAACAGTATTAGCTTTATCATTTCCCTTGGCAAAACTACGTGTAATCTTCACATCTCAGCTGAATGTTGTCTTCTAAGAGACACTCCTGTGAGTCGTAGGCAAAAAGGCTGCAACCTTACCCAGCAAGGTCCATACTACACACATTACTGCTTTCAATTAAATTTTTTGTATACCTGTCTCCTTACTATTCAATGCTTTCTGGAGTTCAGGGGCCCATCTAGTAATCTTTTACTCCAAGTATTTACCTTGGTTTTTGATTTATACATAGCAAGGACTAAATGACTGATGAGTAATAGATGGATGCATAGATGGATAGATGGTTGGATGTGTGGACAAATGGATGGATGAGCTTGGGTATGTGAGTGCTAAGTTGCTTCAGTTGCGTCCAAATCTGCGACACTATGGACCATGGCCTGCTAGGCTTCTCCATCCAGGGGCGTCTCCAGGCAAGAATACTGGACTTGGTTGTCATGCCCTCCTCCAGGGTGACTTCCCAACCCTTGTCTCTGGCATCTATCTGCATTGACAGGGGGGTTCTTTACCACTAGCACCACCTGGGAAGCTCCCATGTATGCTAACATGCATATTTATATACAAACATAAGTAGCATGCTTACACAAGTGGTCTTGAAATACTCCTATATATAACTAATATTCATACTCTTCAACATTTTTTTTCTTCTTTCTCTATTTCTGCCTATTCACATGAAATGCAAGTGTTACTTTCTCAACAATAATTGCAAGTGGCTTTTAAAAAATGAGACACTAGACTTTATTCAGAATAATAAATTAGATCCTATTTTTTAGAACTTCATTATAATGCTACTTCTTTCATTTCCTTACCATGGTGAGTTCTCTGACTTGCTGTATACACTTGGCACACCAGCTGAATACCAGTTAGGAAACTTGCTGTGTTTGAACTCTGCAATCTAGGTATCTCACTGTTTCTTTTTCAAATCTGTCTCCAAGTAGGCAGTCATACATCTCAGTCCCAGGAATGGTTACTATACTGAATAAAGGCTTGTAAAGATAGTATTAATTACATATTCTCATATAAGCCTCAAGGCTTATTGTTATTATTAATCATTCCCTTTTAAAAAAATTATAGAAATATTGCTGATTTACCATGTTGCTTCAGTTTCAGGTGGATATCAAAGCGATTCAATTATGCATATGTGTATACATCTATATATTATTTTTTACATTCTCTTTCATTATAGCTTATTATAAGATATTGAGCATACTTCTCTGTTTATACAGTAAGTCCTTGTCAGCTACATATTTTCTATAGATAGTATGTATTTCAATCATTCTCTGTGACTGAACATTTTATATCTTTCAGGGAAATAACAGTCAGAACTGTAGCTAAGTTTTCTAATTCCCCCTACCTGCTTTGTTAAACAGGAGATTAATGAATTATAAAGTGGTTCATGACTAATCCTCCCTTATCACAAACAGCCCAGCCCATGAATTGATAGTGCAAATATTTTTGTTCATTTCAAAATATTTTTGTCTATTTCCTCTCTCAATACTTAAGTCCCATGATTTCAGGCCCTCATTAACATAATTCCAATTATTCTATTAGTCAACCCTAATCCATACTCCCTTCTCCTTTGTCTACCCACTGTGAGCCTGCCCACCTTAGAGGC
>SJYC01143070.1:0-94775 GCA_006408675.1 Madoqua kirkii
CCCATCTACTATTCAAATCATTATAATATTCATATATATATACTATATATCACTGTAATATTCATATACAGACAGTATTCATATAACTAGAAATTCATATAAATGTACTATTCATATCATAATATTCAAATACAGACACTATTCCTATCATATTTATATAGATATACTATTAGTACCACTATAATATTTATTGCAGACGGTGATTGCAGCCATGAAATCTTTTAAGATGCTTACTCTTTGGAAGGAAAGTTATGACCAACCTAGACAGAATATTCAAAAGCAGAGATATTACTTTGCCAATAAAGGTCCGCCTAGTCAAGGCTATGGTTTTTCCAGTGTTCATGTATGGATGTGAGAGTTGGACTGTGAAGAAGGCTGAGCACCGAAGAATTGATGCTTTTGAACTGTGGTGTTGGAGAAGACTGTCGAGAGTCCCTTGGACTGCAAGGAGATCCAACAAGTCCATCCTATAGGAGATCAGTCCTGGGTGTTCATTGGAAGGACTGATGCTGAAGCTGAAACTTCAGTACTTTGGCCACCTCATGCGAAGAGTTGACTCACTGGAAAAGAGCCTGATGCTGGGAGGGATGGAGGGCAGGAGGAGAAGGGGACGACAGGGGATGATATGGCTGAATGGCATCACCGACGTGATGGACACAAGTGTGAGTAAACTCTGAGAGTTGGTGATGGACAGGGAAGTCTTGTGTGCTGTGATTCATGGGGTCGCAAAGAGTCGGACACAACTGAGTGACTGAACTGAACTGAACTGAATAATCACATATACGTGTCACTCATGTCATATTCATGGACCAGGAGATAAATGGTCACATCTTCCCTTCTGCTGAAAACAGAGGTGTCAGCCTGATCAACACAGTGAAGGAGGCTGAGAAGTGGTCCTTAACTTCCCTTTTCTACCTTCATAGGTGAGAATTGCATGCATGTATGCTAATTCACTTCAGGCACGTCTAACTCTTTGTGACCCTATGGACTCTAGCCTGACAAGTTCCTCTGTCCATGGGATTCTTTGGCAAGAATATATGCCCCATCCAGAGGATCTTCCCCACCCAGGGACTGAATCCAGATCCCTTATATTTCCTGCATTGGCAGCTGGCTTCTTTACCACTAGTGCTCCTGGGAAGTCCCATATGTGAATCAGGTGCAATGAAATCTTTTATGCTTAACTTGAGAGGGTTTTATGATATTTTAACTTAACCTTTCTCTGTTAATTGCATAGTAAAACAATAATCATTATGTGAAAGTTATGTGTCTTGATTCATTCTGGCAGAAACCTTAGAGGAGAAATCAAATAATACTTAGAAACAGTTCCATCCATCAATTAGAAATAAATCCTCAATCAGCATCTCTGTCCTACAAAAGCAGAGGAGGTGGCCTATTTAAAGACTGACTTCTTTTTTTAATTAAAAAAAATGTTAATTGGAGGCTAATTACTTTACAATACTGAGGTGGTTTTTGCCATACATTCACATGAATCAGCCATGGATGTACATGTGTTCCCCATTCTGACCCTCCCTCCTCCCTCCCTCCCCATCCCATCCCTCAGGGTCATCCCAGTGCACCAGCTCTGAGCACCCTGCTTCATGCATCAAACTTGGAGTGGCAATCTATTTCACATATGATAATATACATGTTTCAATGCTATTCTCTCAAATCATCCCACCCTTGCCTTCTCCCACAAAGCCCAACAGTAAAGACTGACTTCTTTAAGATGTGGTACATATATACACTGGAATAGTACTTAGCCATAAAAAGAAATGAAATTGTGCCATTTGTAGAGATGTGGATGGGCCTGGAGAGTGTTACACAGAGTGAAGTAAGTCAGAAAATAGTATATATTAATGCCTATGTGTGTAATCTAGAAAAATGGTATCTGCCTGCTAAGTCACTTCAGTCATGTCCAATTCTTTGTTAACCTATGGACTGTAGTCTGTCAGGGTCCTCTGTCCAAAGAATTCTCCAGACAAGAACACTGGAGTGGGTTGTCATGCCCTTCTCATGGGGCTCTTCCCAACCCAAGGATCAAACTCACGTCTCTTACATCTCTTGCATTGGCAGGCAGGTTCTTTACCATTGGTGCCACCTGGGAAGTTCCAGAAAAATGGTACAGATGAACTTATTTGCAGAGCAGAAATAGAGACAGAAACACAGAGAACAAACGTATGGACACCAAGAGGGAAAGGGAAGGATGGGAGGAATTGAGAGATTGGTACTGACATACCTACACTGATGTGGTGGTGGTGGTGTAGTTGCTAAGTCATGTCTGACTCTTGATACCCCATAGACTGTAAACTGCCACGCTCCTCTGTCCATAGGATCTTCCAGGCGAGAATACTGGAATGGGTTGCTCCCAACCCAAGGACTGAAGCTGGGTATCCTACACTGCAGATAGATTCTTTACCACTGAGGCTCCAGGAAAGCCCTACACTATTGATACTATGTATAAAATAGATAACTAATGAGAACATACTGTATAGCATGGGGGGTGAGGGGGAAGAAGGTACAATCTATTTGTAGGACATATATTAAGTTAACCTTAAAAATGCATCCCAATTCACATCAGGTGCAGAAAAATAAAATTTGATTCCACTTATACGAGGTACATAGAATCATCAAATGCACAGAATCTGAAACTACTTTGGTAGAGTTAGGGATTGGAGGGTGGGGGTGGAGAGGGCAAATGGTGACAGTGTTTAACGGGGACAGAGTTTCAGGTTAGGAAGGAGAAAAGCTCCGGAGACGGATGATGATGAGATTTGCACAGCATGTAATTAGTGCCACTGAACTGTACAGTTAAATATGGTCAATATAGCATGTAATAGCATTTTTTACATATTATGTGACTTTTACCACAGTAAAAAACATTAAAAAAAAATTAAAGGTTGACTTCTTTAGAAGGCAGGCTGTCACTAAATGGAGCTGAGCACAGTTTAGCTCCTCGAGTCACAGCTAAAGGAACTGAGAAAAGCATGCCATTTGAAAGCTCATAAAGCAAAATAATAATAATAATTTAATATTGGAGATACAACTACCGAACAAGCCCAATAAAATATTGAATATGCCAAGAAAAGAAAGACCAGTGCAGAGTATCTAAGACTTGTCCACACAGAAATCTTTTATTATTAATAATTGGTGCTTGGTTTTCCTTTTGGGGTGAAATGATACAGATAGATTACTAGATAGCTAGCTAGTCATATGGGTATTTCTTTGGTCACAGAAGTTATCCACGTGTAAGTCACTGTGCCAGTTGGACAAGCAGGAGGCTTCAGCATTGCCCCGAGGGAAGACACAACAGGAGCTGAAAATAAACACTAGGCCCAGAGCAGGGTGCTCAGATATCCCTCAAATTCTCATGGAGTGCAGACTGTCAGAATCTTCCAGAATAAATGCAGGAAAGTCAGAGCCGGGCAATCAACAGGGAAGGTGGGAGGAGGAACGCAGGCAAGAGAGGGTGGTGCTGGGAGTCGGGCGATGAGGTAAGACAGGGAACAGATATAGTGGGCTGGAGACAGCGGCACTGGGTGAGCTGACATGGTTCTGGGAGTTACGGAATCCATTCTTTCTCTGCTGGAATGTTGATTTTGAACATTTCAAAACATAAAATCAAAACATCTCATTAGCCAAGGGCAGAGTCCCTTGATCTCAGACTTGGTCACCTCCCCACCCTTATTTTAAGCCATCTTGGAAATGATGACTTTTTTCTAAGTTACAAAAGTAATTGCTACAGTGGTCAAAGGATGATGAAACTGTAAATTATGCCACTGAGCTCACTATACTAAGAAAAGTGGCTTGAAAGGGCACAGGCAAAGTCTTCACTCTAAAGAAAGCTTCATCCTGTGGCCAGAAGTGCAGGTAAGGAAAACCATACGTGTACATTTGAAAGCTGCACTTAACTCCTTTTGGGTCTTAACACCAAGAGCGGAGATCGTTATTTTTGCACCATCAGCACTTTCTACCCCATTTTTACCAGTCTAAATCTGTTTGGAGGACTATTCCTCTTTAAATTCTTCTAATTTTAACCAGCTCTTAATGACTACCCACTAAGTTCTGGTCAGCTAGTGATGTCTTAGCTATTCCTGTCTCTTATACACATCTAGATGTGTATAAGAGACAGGGTGGGGACAATTTTGCTTTCAGGAACCAGTTCTCCAGCAATACAAACTACCACTTAATTTCAGGATGGGCAAGTAACCAAAATCTTGCCAAGCACAGTAACACTTGCTCCTGAAGTGAAACAAAAGTGTTAGTCACTCAGTCGTGTCCGACTCTTGACCCCATGAGCTGTAGCCCACCAAGCTTCTTTGACCATGGAATTTGCCAGGCAAGAATATTGGAGTGGGTAGGTATTCCCTTGTCCAGGGAATCTTCCCCGCCCAGGGATCAAACCTGGCTCTCCTACATTCCAGGTAGATTTTTTTACCATTTGAGCCAACTGGGAAGCACGATACCTGCTCTTAGTCCCCCCTAGAGCAACTGGTCCGGGGACAGATATTTGGTTCAAACCAGCCCAACCAAAACTTTTCCAAAGAGGGGTGTGATTCCCAAGGGGGAGGAGTGTGGGGGAGAGATGGAAAGGAGTTTTGGGATTAGCAGATGCATACTATTATATATAGAATGGATAAACAACAAGATCCTACTGTATAGAACAGAGAACTATCAATATATTCAATATCCTGTGATAAACTAACAGAAAGGAACATGAGAAAGAATGTATACCTACATATAACTGAATCACTTTGCTGTACAGTACAAGTTAACACAACATTGTAAATCAACTATACTTCAATAAAATTGAAAGAAAAATATTCCAAAAACTTTTGCAGGAAAAGTTCCAGTCTCATTCAAAGATTGAAAGTGTTAATATCTTGGTGCTTTCCTGATTTGTTCTGAGATTTTATGAAAACAGATTGAGACTGAAGCAAATCTATGGAGTCAGAGAAAGAGACAGAGTTGGTGGCATCATTTGAAACCTGGATGAAGCTCATCCCTGAAATAGTAAAAAACAGATCCAAACATTTCTTTTTCAGTTGGTTGCCAGCTAATTACTTGTGGTTACTTGAAATTAAATAATCTTAAAAGTTACTCTTCTGGTATGAATCCCACTATCTTTCAACTGATGTCATTACCTATCAGGGAAATTTATTCTACCCTGGCATTCTTGTTGCAGAATTATAGTATTATTCCCAGACTTTATGAAATACTGGTATGTCCTTGGCTCTTCTCAGAGCCCCTGAAAAACTGACTTATCCCAATGAAAAGTGAGGAAGTCCGTCTCTTTTCTAAAACAGAGAGGCGATTCAACATCCTAGATGATCCCAAGGTTTGTCTTTAATATAAATAATTTTTATTGTCAGGCTTCTCTGGTGGCTTGGACAGTAAAGAGTCTGCCTGCAATGCAGGAGACTTGGGTTTGAGTCTCTGGGTTGGGAAGATCCCCTGCAGAAGGAAATCACTACCCACTCCAGTATTCTGGCCTGGAGAATTCCATGGATAGAAGAGCTTGGCAGGCTACAGTCCATGGGATTGCACAGAATCAGACACCATTGAGCGACTAACACTTTCACTGTCTATTGTCAGCAATTTTGAAATTGGTTGTTTGGTTCCTCCCCAGACTTGTGTCCCTGGGGCAAAAATGTAGCTTTGAAATACAAAGCATTGATTCCAGTATAGAGTTCCTTTTTAAAACATTTTTATTGGAGTATACTTGATTTACAGTGTTGTGTTAGTTTCAGGTGTACAGCAAAGCAAATCAATTATGCATATACATATATCCACTCTGTTTCTGATTCTTTTCCCATGTAGGTCATTATAGAGTGAGTAGAGCTTCCTGTGCTATACAGAAGGTTCTTATTGATTATTTTATATATAGCAGTGTCTATATGTCAATCCCAGTCTCCTAAGTTCATCTCTCCCCACCTTTCCCCTTTAGTAACCATAGGTCTGTTTTCTGTATCTATGGCTCTATTTCCATCTTACAAATAAGTTCATTTGTAGCACTTTTTTAAAGAAAATTTCATATGGCAATATCCTATGATATCTGTCTTTCTTTGCACTCACATGCATGGGCACACTCCCCATCTCCCCACCCCTCCACTCACATGGAACTTTCACAAGAAAGGACTGGTGGGAAGAGAGAAATGTGCTTTCTGTGAGAAGACCACGCAGAAAATAATGAGCCAAGAGTGGGTCAGAGGAAATCTTAACAAGAGAACTTTGTGTTTGAAAATAACACAATTTCTTCAACTGTTCTTAGTGCTTTTATTAAAGTCTCCTCCAACCTATTTTGCATGGTTTTGGCCATATTCACTTCCTCATCTATAGACCGATCCACGCTCTGTTCTGCAACAAAACGCTCAGCTTCTGAGAGCAAGAGAAGGGAGTCTGAAGCCATTGGCTGGGAGTTCACAGGTGGACCCTGCCACCAGGACAGTCAAATCCCTGCCTCATCTCCAGGGCATCCCCTGCTCCCAGCCAACTCATCATGGGCACATTATTCCCCATTTTTACCAGTCTAAATCTGTTTGGAGGACTATTCCTCTTTAAATTCTTCTAATTTTAACCAGCTCTTAATGACTACCCACTAAGTTCTGGTCAGCTAGTGATGTCTTAGCTATTCCTGTCTCTTATACACATCTAGATGTGTATAAGAGACAGGGTGGGGACAATTTTGCTTTCAGGAACCAGTTCTCCAGCAATACAAACTACCACTTAATTTCAGGATGGGCAAGTAACCAAAATCTTGCCAAGCACAGTAACACTTGCTCCTGAAGTGAAACAAAAGTGTTAGTCACTCAGTCGTGTCCGACTCTTGACCCCATGAGCTGTAGCCCACCAAGCTTCTTTGACCATGGAATTTGCCAGGCAAGAATATTGGAGTGGGTAGGTATTCCCTTGTCCAGGGAATCTTCCCCGCCCAGGGATCAAACCTGGCTCTCCTACATTCCAGGTAGATTTTTTTACCATTTGAGCCAACTGGGAAGCACGATACCTGCTCTTAGTCCCCCCTAGAGCAACTGGTCCGGGGACAGATATTTGGTTCAAACCAGCCCAACCAAAACTTTTCCAAAGAGGGGTGTGATTCCCAAGGGGGAGGAGTGTGGGGGAGAGATGGAAAGGAGTTTTGGGATTAGCAGATGCATACTATTATATATAGAATGGATAAACAACAAGATCCTACTGTATAGAACAGAGAACTATCAATATATTCAATATCCTGTGATAAACTAACAGAAAGGAACATGAGAAAGAATGTATACCTACATATAACTGAATCACTTTGCTGTACAGTACAAGTTAACACAACATTGTAAATCAACTATACTTCAATAAAATTGAAAGAAAAATATTCCAAAAACTTTTGCAGGAAAAGTTCCAGTCTCATTCAAAGATTGAAAGTGTTAATATCTTGGTGCTTTCCTGATTTGTTCTGAGATTTTATGAAAACAGATTGAGACTGAAGCAAATCTATGGAGTCAGAGAAAGAGACAGAGTTGGTGGCATCATTTGAAACCTGGATGAAGCTCATCCCTGAAATAGTAAAAAACAGATCCAAACATTTCTTTTTCAGTTGGTTGCCAGCTAATTACTTGTGGTTACTTGAAATTAAATAATCTTAAAAGTTACTCTTCTGGTATGAATCCCACTATCTTTCAACTGATGTCATTACCTATCAGGGAAATTATTCTACCCTGGCATTCTTGTTGCAGAATTATAGTATTATTCCCAGACTTTATGAAATACTGGTATGTCCTTGGCTCTTCTCAGAGCCCCTGAAAAACTGACTTATCCCAATGAAAAGTGAGGAAGTCCGTCTCTTTTCTAAAACAGAGAGGCGATTCAACATCCTAGATGATCCCAAGGTTTGTCTTTAATATAAATAATTTTTATTGTCAGGCTTCTCTGGTGGCTTGGACAGTAAAGAGTCTGCCTGCAATGCAGGAGACTTGGGTTTGAGTCTCTGGGTTGGGAAGATCCCCTGCAGAAGGAAATCACTACCCACTCCAGTATTCTGGCCTGGAGAATTCCATGGATAGAAGAGCTTGGCAGGCTACAGTCCATGGGATTGCACAGAATCAGACACCATTGAGCGACTAACACTTTCACTGTCTATTGTCAGCAATTTTGAAATTGGTTGTTTGGTTCCTCCCCAGACTTGTGTCCCTGGGGCAAAAATGTAGCTTTGAAATACAAAGCATTGATTCCAGTATAGAGTTCCTTTTTAAAACATTTTTATTGGAGTATACTTGATTTACAGTGTTGTGTTAGTTTCAGGTGTACAGCAAAGCAAATCAATTATGCATATACATATATCCACTCTGTTTCTGATTCTTTTCCCATGTAGGTCATTATAGAGTGAGTAGAGCTTCCTGTGCTATACAGAAGGTTCTTATTGATTATTTTATATATAGCAGTGTCTATATGTCAATCCCAGTCTCCTAAGTTCATCTCTCCCCACCTTTCCCCTTTAGTAACCATAGGTCTGTTTTCTGTATCTATGGCTCTATTTCCATCTTACAAATAAGTTCATTTGTAGCACTTTTTTAAAGAAAATTTCATATGGCAATATCCTATGATATCTGTCTTTCTTTGCACTCACATGCATGGGCACACTCCCCATCTCCCCACCCCTCCACTCACATGGAACTTTCACAAGAAAGGACTGGTGGGAAGAGAGAAATGTGCTTTCTGTGAGAAGACCACCAGAAAATAATGAGCCAAGAGTGGGTCAGAGGAAATCTTAACAAGAGAACTTTGTGTTTGAAAATAACACAATTTCTTCAACTGTTCTTAGTGCTTTTATTAAAGTCTCCTCCAACCTATTTTGCATGGTTTTGGCCATATTCACTTCCTCATCTATAGACCGATCCACGCTCTGTTCTGCAACAAAACGCTCAGCTTCTGAGAGCAAGAGAAGGGAGTCTGAAGCCATTGGCTGGGAGTTCACAGGTGGACCCTGCCACCAGGACAGTCAAATCCCTGCCTCATCTCCAGGGCATCCCCTGCTCCCAGCCAACTCATCATGGGCACATTATTCCCCATTTTTACCAGTCTAAATCTGTTTGGAGGACTATTCCTCTTTAAATTCTTCTAATTTTAACCAGCTCTTAATGACTACCCACTAAGTTCTGGTCAGCTAGTGATGTCTTAGCTATTCTTTAGGCTGGACACATGCTGCATTCCAATCCTACTGGATGGTAACTCATCACTTTCTAATCATGACAGGTGGTGGAGGAGACCCTACATTTGCCCTCGTGGTCTCCTCCAGTGAACTCACCCCGTTTGCCCCAAACAGCAGTGACCAGTGTAGGCAACCAGGCTGCGCATGACTGGCACAGATAGACCTTCAGGAAAGTCTCGGAGACAGATAATAAATGCTCTAAGCATTTATTGGGGGTCCCTTACCCCTTGCCAGTGGTTGAGGTAGGTACTCCCCATACCATCACCTATGTGTGTGCTACATGCTAAGTTGTTTCAGCCATGTCTGACTCTTTGCAACCCCACAGACTGTAGCCCATGAGGCTCCTCTGTGCCTGGGTAATCTCCAGGGACAAGAATACTGGAGTGGTTGCCATGCCCTCCTCCAGGGGATCTTCCTGATCCAGGGATTGAACCCACATCTCTTATGTCTCCTTCATCAGCAGATGGGTTCTTTACCACTAGTAACCATCTAGGAAGCCTACCATCACCTATAATGTTAGACAAAAGTCCTGGGTGTTCATTGGAAGGACTGATAATGAAGCTGAAACTCTGATAATTTGGCCAACCTGATATGAAGAGCTGACTCATTTGAAAAGACCCTGATGCTGGGAAAGGTTGAGGGCAGGAGGTGAAGGGGAGGACAGAGGATGAGATGGTTGGATGGCATCACCGACTCAATGGACATGAGTTTGGGGAGGCCTGGTGAGCTGCGGTTCATGGGGTTGCAGGGAGTCAGACACAACTGACCGACTGAATTGAACCTGATCTCACAGCAAGACTCCCACAGGGCACCTTAAAAAGGCACAGATATTCTTCTCTCACATAAGTGTTTCTTGCAATCCTGAACAGGACCAGAATGTGGAATTGGAGGTCCATTCTCAGCTAGTCATTCTGAGCCCCAGTTCTGCAGACTCAGGCTGGGAATTAGGTATGTATGCAACTGGCTTCATGGGGTGCCTTTGGATGTCTCAGAGCTAAAATCACAGGCCATTTACGCCAAATAGTGACTAATGCTTTCTCCTTTCTTTCACCATGTTAAGGGGCTCATGAAAACATTCTGCTTGAAAACTAAATTCTTAGGACACACACTGATGGGCTTCCAAGGTCATGAATGGCTAAATGTATTTTCTTCTTTTATTTCAGTTGTATGGCAATTAAACTAAGAGATAACTTCATTCCTTTTCACAAAATACCTTTTTTTCCTTAAAATTTTATCTCTTAGAGCTTTCACTGTCATTGTAAAATTATGTAAGAAATATTGCTTGAAAGTTACATCTAATATGGGGAAATATTAAAAAATTAGTTCTGAAAAAAATGAGTTTTCGAGGTCTGCATGGGAGGTTTAATTTGTGCACCCAATTTCTCCATAATAAATTAATAATAATTATTTATAGACTGTGGCTAGTAAAATACACAGCTATAGCCTGAATTATAAGATGGTCAACAAAGCAATCTAAACATAATCAGTTATAGTCATAACTGTGCTCTCTATTTACCATCTTCTGAGACTGGTGGCATTTCATTTTAACTGTCTATTTACTTGTCTGTGTCTAAACAGATTGTGAGCTACTTGAGAACACAAGTTACTTCCTCTTCACCTCTGCCCCACACCACCCCCACACAACCTTCCTCAGGGCTCAGCAAGTGCCTACTGGAATAACGGTAAATGCATGAGCAAATCACAGTGCCGCATCAATTCTATTATGAACAGCAGGAAGTGAGGGAAATGTCCAAAATATTTCTTTTTCATTTTAAAGGAAACTAACAACTTTGATCATCTTAAATTCTAAATATTAAAAAATGTGTTCATTTAGTAGATTCAGCATTTTTATCATTCACAGTTTTCCACACTAGATGATAGCATTTCTTCCAAAAGAAATTCAGCTGTTTTGGTGGAAAAGAGCCCCTGTTTTTTTAAACTGAATTGTAGTTGACTGACAATGTTTTGTTAATTTCTGCTATACAGCAAAATGATTCATTTATAAAGAGGCACTGTTGGGCATCCCATTCTCTTCCACACTCTGTCCATTATGGTCTTTCTCTTTGTAAAATATAATGCACCACCAATCTGTATAACCTGTTTACATCAGATTAACAAACAAAAAAAAAATTAAGACTTTTCCACTAAAAGAGTTCCTTCTTAAGGACACCGTGTGTCACTCACATAAGAACCACATATGCATACACAATACTGAAAGACAAGACCTATTTTGGCAATTTTTACACCAAGTGTGTACATGTGCACACACACACACACACACACACACACACACACACACACCATCCCTCCACTCTCATCCATCACCCTCCACTATGTTGCCTGTACATCTTCTCAGGCTAGAAAACCAGCAAAACCGAACTTGCCTCTGACTTGCTTTGTTCTCAGTAGGAATGTCAACCCTCAGTAGCATAAAAACACAACTCCCTCTCTCTCTCTCTCTCTCTCTCTTTTAAATAAAAGACGATTTGAGAAGCCAGAAAGACCATGGGGGTCATACACCTCATCCTGTTACCCTGTTTTAAAGATGCCACTAAAACTGTGAATCATATTTTCTGGATTCTCCTATGATCCAGACTTGAGAGAATATTGACACTGGGGCAGTTTAAATTCTGGAGGTGCATTTTATCCAGGACACATCTATATTTTAGTTCTCCAGTCCTGTCATGGAGAAGAGTCCATCTGGCCATTTAAAAAAATTCAACATTGAAGCAGAACCTGAGAATACTATGTCTTGTTAGGAGGGACTTGGTTTTGCTGGAAACAGTGCAGCTTCCTGCTCCATGGTGGACAAAGTCAGGCAGAGAAACTCCCCTTGGTGTGTTATAACAAAAATTGCTGAAGAAATGATGAAAAGAAAGCCATTGTTTCTCATGCAGTCTTGAACCATAAAGAAAATAAAATTCTTTGAAGTACAAACAAGGAAAGAAACCAAGATTTTGGGGAGGTGAATACGCTCTGGGCCCTGTAGGCATCTGCTGAGCCTCTCTGTGTGCAAGAGCAGTGGGTGGCTGGGGTGAGAGGTTAATGGGTCACAAGTAGTCCCAGGACCCAAGTTGGGCTGGACCCTTGCTCCATCTTTCCCTGTCACTCTGAAAAATCTACCCCTTGAGGGGAGATGACAGCTAGATGTCAACAATTAACCTGATGGATAACTTCTCAACAGCCATAGACAGTGGGTGGCATCTTCACATTGTTGAGAAACCATAAGCACACAACCAAAAATCCTATATCCTTTCTGACCGACTTCCAAGAATGAAGGTGAATAGAGGAATTTTTCAAATACATAAGACCTGAGTATTTCCTACCAACTTCACTTAAGAGACTTTTAAAAAGGCAGTTCTTAAATAAGTAAAATAATCCAACCACCAAAATTCTGAAATTCAGGAAGCAATTACTGGCACCAAATGTAAGCACATATAATAGTTAAGGAATTATTAATTATACAAAATAAGAATAACAAATGTTTTACTCATAACATTAAAAAATACAAAACTAATATTCTCAGGAACAAACATACTAATCAGGAGTGACAATAAGAATGAAACCACCCAGCTAAGTGGTTACAATTAACCACTATTTTCTTGTCTTCATTATTTCCAAGGTAAATAACTTTATTGTTCATCACAAGAACGTCCCCCAAAGAAGCACTAACCCCTTCAACTGAGAGCATCAGTAGTTACTATCTAGCACTGTGGAGCTCAAGCCTAAAATTCCCTGCCTTGTTTCCATCAATTTTGAACTATTATGTCCTGATTCTTACCCGATTCTTAATACAACCTAAGGCTGATAAATCCATTCTGAACCAAACTTCAAATCCTCAACAAAGTCTAGTTTTGTTTCCTCCCCAGACCCTGCTGGAGCTTATCAAGGTGATCGTCCCGTCCCTGTCATTATGCTAAGCAATAGGCACAGTTCTGTGTTCCTAGCTTAGCAAACTGAGAGCAGGGAGCCAGTGTCCCAGGGCAGTTCAAATGTTCTCAGGTAATGTTCTACTTGAGGAAGTCAGCTAAACATGAACTAGCCTTCCATGTAGAGCTCCATATGCATTTCTAAGGTAGCCATTTAAATGCAGAACTTGGGCATACTTTTAGGGTAAATTATTGACAGTAGAAAAGAAAATTGGGATGAGAAGACCAACTAAATGAATGCAAGGAAGGAAAGGGGAAACAGAAACATAAGGGCAAATGGAATGCCCCGACAAAACAGCAGCACTGAATCTAAAGTATGCATAATCAGAACCAGTGTGCTAAATTAAGTACCTCCTGCTGCTGCTGCTAAGTCGCTTCAGTCATGTCCGACTCTGTACGACCCCATAGACAGAAGCCCACCAGATTCCCCCGTCCCCGGGATTCTCCAGGCAAGAACACTGGAGTGGGTTGCCGCTTCCTTCTCCAATGCATGAAAGTGAAAAGTGAAAGTGAAGTCGCTCAGTCGTGTCCGACTCTCAGCGACCCCATGGACTGCAGCCTACCAGGCTCCTCCATCCATGGAATTTTCCAGGCAAGAGTGCTGGAGTGGGGTGCCATTGCCTTCTCCGAATTAAGTACCTAAGCGGTAATAATACAAAAGTTTCCTTAAATATGCTTATAATTAGATTTTTATATCAGACAAGTCATTCTGTATTAACATTCTTGTAAAACTGGACTAAAGTAGCTTCACAATGTTGTAGTTTAGTTTCTGCTGTATGGTAAAGTGAATCAGCTATACATAGGCAGCCCCTCTTTTAGCAGTTTCTTTCCCATTTACGTCACCACAGAGCACTAAGAAAAGTTCCCTGTGCTACACATTAGGTTCTCATTAGTTACCTATCCTATACATAGTAGTGTATATATGTTAATCCCAAATATAAAGCTTTTTAATGGGATTTTCCTTTTAAAGTTGCTTATGTTCCTCTCACAAGAGACAAACAAAAGACACACATACACATGTGTGCATGCACAAGGGGACAGGAAAATTCCAAGTAGAAGAAGGGAAAAAATGGCATGTAAATAGCCACAATTACCTGACACAGTTATATCAATATTCGGCACAGCAGACTTTGAAGTCAAAACAAAACATTAAAAAAAGATTAAACAAGGTCAGGTACCTGAACCTGCTTGTGCCAATTGGCACAATTTAAAAACATATAAAAACAAAAGTGGATTGTTCTACAAGATGAAACTGATAAATATTTTTATTCTCTATTAGGGGAATTTGACACATATTTCTTGGGAATTGATACATCAGAAAAAAACAAATCAGGAAAGATACAGATATTGTGATCAGCACAACTGCCAAAATTGATGTAATGTACATAACACCCAGTGTTGTGCCACAATGGAAGACTAGTACATTTGGAAACTTAAAAAAACCTCATGTCAAGGAAGTCAAGTCTTAAATTTCAAATAATCATGGACAGATGGGCCATATTCTTTATCCAAACACAATTAATTAAATCTACAATAAAAAATACATTTTAAAAGCTTCATGCATTTAACATGAAAAATGAACAATATACTTCTATATGATTTATATTTAAAAGAAGAAAACGATGGATGTTATAAAACATCCTCAAAAGGATAAAAATACCACCTTATCAAACTTGGCAAGATGTATGAAACACAAGATTGAGAAAGCAAAATCATGTTGCAGATAGGCAATAAGCAAGCAGTGTGAACAGTCAGAAGCATTCTACAGAATGTCGCCTACAGAACATTCTGGCCAGGATCTTTCAGCAGGACTTAATTATGAAGGCACACACAGATGTGAAATTGAGAGACATTCCACGGAACAATTGGGCTGGATTGTTCACAAATATCAATGTCATGAAAACCAAGAAAAGGCAAGAAAAGACTTCTGATAACCAACCAGAATCACTGATTGACTGCTGAGTCATAACATGATAAAAGAAAAAGAATATAAAGAAGTGATAACATTTTGGGCTCATAGGAAACAATGGAAAATCAACTATGTATTGGGTAATAGTTTTATATTAATGCTACATTTTTTGTATGTGACACCGGTTTTGAAAACACAAAGGAAATACCCTAGTTTTTAGATGATATATGGTGAAGGATAAAATGTCATTATGTCTGGAACTTATTTTGAAAGTTGAATTAAAAGAATAAAAAATGTTTCTCAAGGGGGAAATGCCTCTTAGGAAAATAAGTAACAATAACAACAGTAACAAAAAAACCTCGAATAAAATAAGAAAATTTCATCAATATGATACTCAATTTTGATGTGTAACAACAGAAGTTCTACTTTCAGCAGACAAAGATGAAACAATTTCAACAATAAAGTAAATAAAAATAGCACTGGATTATAACACATGGCATAAAATAAATCTCTGTGAGTCTATACTGATACAAATGAATGAAGAAATAAAGAGAAAAAGGAAGAGAAGGAAAAGGTACAATTTTCCTTTACTGAAGAATTCCAAATAATTTATGAATATATTCCCCTCTCCAGGATGTGGAACAATCCCTGTCTGCTGGAACATGGGCTGGTCTTAGTCACATACCAACAAATACTAGCATATAAAAGGGAAATGTATTTTCTCACCAGAGGAGAAGCCTGCCCGACCTGAGTGATCATTACTAACAGCATCAGTGATGAATGAAGTTGGTAGGATGTACCTGCCACTAAACAGGAGAAGAGCATCACACTTCCTTGGAATCTTTCCTCCAAACCCATAATCTCAGCATATTCATAAGGAAACATCTGGAGAGCCTAAATCAAGGACTCTTTTCCAAAATACCTAACCACTACTCTTCAAAACTGTCAAGGTCATGAAAGACAGAAAAAGGAAAAACTCACAGATTGGAGGAGACTAAGTAAGGTCTGAAGAATGAATACAATATCATCCTGGAAAGGATCCTGAGCCAGAAAAAGGTCCCAGAGTGGAAAAAAACCTGCTGCCATCTGTTTAAGTGTGCAGTTCAGTTAAGGTTATTATATGAATGTTGGCTTCTTAGGTATGCAAATATGCTGTGATAACATAAGATGTAACTGAGAGGAAACCTGGGGATATGGAAACTCTCTGCATCATCTTTGTAGAATTTTTTAGTCTAAAGTTACTCCAAATTTAAAATTTTATTTTTAAAGAAGCAAACTATAAAATCAAGAAGCGAGGGCTCCTCTTGTGGTACAGTGGTTAACTAGTCCATCTGCAACAGCAGGGGACACAAGTTCAATTCCCTGGTCTGGGAGATCCCACATGCCCCAGAGCAACTAAACCCACGCGCTCTAGAGCCCAGGCTTCAAAACCAGAGAAGCCACTGCAATAAGAGGCCCGTGCACCACAACTGGAGGAAGCCCACACCCAGCAATGAAGAACGAGCACAGTTGAAAATAAAGAAATATAAAAATAAATCAATAAATCTTAAATAAACCCAAGAAGTCAGAGACATCTCTGCGTGCATTCAATAACTTAATAAGAAATAGAAAAGAGAGTGTAAAAGAACTGAATGGAAGAAAGAAATCTTTTTCAAAAACTATATCATTTTTTGGATACATCTAAATTAATTTCCAGAATAATTATTAAACAAAGATCTTAGGAAGCTTATAATACATAAGATTAATACTAAAAAATGGATCGCATTTCTTTACACCAGCAGTACACAATTAGAAATGTAATTTTTAAAAAGGGATTTTAGCAGCCACCTCTAACGACCGTAAGAACCATATTGCATAGAAACCTGGAATATTATGTCCAGTGAAGTGAAAGTCACTCAGTCATGTCCAACTCTTTGTGACTCCATGGACTATACAGTCCGTGGAATTCTCTAGGCCAGAATAATGGAGTGGGTAGCCTTTCCCTTCTCCAGGGGATCTTCCCAACCCAGGGATCAAACCCAGGTCTCCCTCATTACGAGCAGATTCTTTACCAGCTGAGCCACAAGGGAACCGAATGTGGTCAAGCAAGAGATAGCAAGATTGAACATCGGAATCGTAGGAATCAGTGAACTAAGATGGACAGGAATGGACAAATTTAATTCAGATGACCGTTATACCTACTATTGTGGGCAAGAATCCTTTAGAAGAAATGGAATAGCCCTCATAGGCAACAAAACAGTTCAAAATGCAGTGCTTGGGAGCAAATCCAAAAATGACAGAGTAACCTTGTTTTATTTCCAAAGCAAACCATTCAACATCACACTAATCCAAATCTATGCCCCAAGCACTGATGACGAAGAAGCTAAAGTTGACTGATTCTAAAAGACCTACAACACCTAGAACCAACACCAAAAAAAAAAAAAGAAAAGAAAAAAGTCCTTTAAATCACAGGGGACTGGATGTCCTTTAAATCATAGTAGGAAGTCAAGAGATACTTGGAGTAACAGGCAAGTTTGGCCTTGAAGTACAAAATGAAGCAGGGCAAAGGCTAACAGAGTTTTGTCAAGAGAACATACTGATAATAGCAAACACCTTTTCCCAACAATGCAAGAGACAACTCTACACATGTACACACCAGATGGTCAATACAGAAATCAGACTTATCATGTTCTTTGCATCGAAAGATGGAGAAGCTCTATACAGTCAGCAAAAACAAGACCTGGAGCTGAGTGTGGCTCAGTCATTCAGGTATGACCTAAATCAAATCCCATATGATTATACAATGGAGGTGACGAATAGATTCAGGGGATTAATTGTGGTAGACAAAGTGCTTGAAGAACCATGGACAGAGGTTCACAACATTGTACAGCAAGCAGTATTTAAAACCATCTCAAAGAACAAGAAATGCAAGATGGCAAAGACATTGTCTGAGGAGACTTTAAAAATAGTAGCGAAGAAAAGAGAAAGGGTAAGATAGACCCAACTGAATGCAGAGTTCAAGAGAAGAGCAAAGAGAGATAAGAAGGCCTTCTTCAACAAACAATGCAAAGAAACAGAGGAAAACAATAGCATGGGAAAGACTGGAGATTTCTTCAAGAAAATTGGTGATATCAAGGGAATATTTCATGGAAGGATGGGCAAAATAAAGGACAGAAACAGGAAGGACCTAAAAGAAGCAGAAGAGATTAGGAAGAGGTGGCAAGAATACACAGAACTAACTATACAAAAAAATGTCTTTATGGCCCAGATAATTGCAATGGTAGGGTCACACACCTGGAGCCAGATAGCCTAGAGTGTGAAGTCAAGTGGGCCTTAGGTAGCATTGCTATGAGCAGAACTATTGAAGGTGATGGAATTCCAGCTGAGCTATTTCAAATCCTGTCAGATGATGTTGTACATCAATATGCACATTCAATATATGCTGCATTCAATATACCATTTGGAAAACTCAGCAGTGGCCACAGGACTAGAAGAGTCAGTTTTCATTCCAATCCCAAAGAAGGGCAATGGCAAATAATGTTCAAACTACTGTACAATTGTCCTCAGTTTATATGTTAGCAAAGTTATGCACAAAGTCATTCAAGCTAGGCAGCAGCAGTATGTGAACCAAATACTTCTAGACGTACAAGCTAGATTTAGAAAAGGCAGAGGAACCAAAGACCAAATTGCCAATATTTAGTTGGATTATGGAAAAAAACAAGGGAATTCCAGAAAAAATATCTACTTCTGCTTTATTAACTATTCTGAAGCCTTTGACTGTCTAGATCACAGCAAACTGTGGAAATTCTTAATGAGATGGGAATACCAGATCACGTTACCTGTCCTCTGAGAAACCTGTTATGCAGGAAGCAACAGTCAGAACTGGACATGAAACAACTGACTGGTTCTAAATTTGGAAGGAGTACGACAAGGCTGTATATTGTCACCCTGTTTATTTAACTTCTATGCAGAGTATACGATGCTAAATGCCAGGCTGGATGAAGCATAGCCACAATCAAGATTGCTGGCAGAAATATCAACAACCTCAGATATGCAGATAATACCACTCTAATGGTAGGTAAGAAGTCAAGAGGAATAAAGAGCCTCTTAATGAGGATGGAAGAGCAGAGTGAAAAATCTGGCTTAAAACTCAACATTCAAAATGAAGACTGTGGCATCCTTTTCCCATCACTTCACGGCAAACAGAAGGGGAACAAGTGGAAGCAGTGACAGATTTTATATTTTTCAGCTCCAAAATCACTGGGAACAGTGACTACAGCCATGAAATTACAAGATGCTTGCTCTTTGGAAGGAAAGCTATGCAAACCTAGACAGTGTATTAAAAATCAGAGATATCACTTTTCCAAAAAAGGTTCATCTAGTCAAATCTATGGCTTTTCCAGTAGTCATGTACGAATGTGAGAGCTGGATCACACAGAAGGTTGAGTGCCAGTGAATTGATGCTTCTGAATTGTGTTGCTGGAGAAGACTCTTGAGAGTCCCTTGGACTGCAAGGAGATCAAATCAGTCAATCTTAAAGGAAATCAATCCTGAATATTCTTTGGAAGGACTGCTGCTAAAGCTGAAGCTCTAATATTTTGGCTATCTGATACAAAGATACGACTCATTAGAAAAATATCTGATGTTGAGAGAGATTGAAGCTAAAAAGAAGAGGACACCAGAGGATGAGATGGTTAGATAGCACCACCAACTCAATGGACATGAATTTGAGCAATATCCAAGAGACAGTGGAAAACAAAGGAGGCTGGCATGCTACAGTGCATGAGGTCACAAAGAGCTGAACATGACTTAGCAAATGTACAACCACATAGAGATCATAGAAATAAATCTAGATAATGGTGTATCACATTTCTATAAAGAATTATTTAAAACTATACAGACAACAAACAATACCTAGATAGCTGCAGATGCATAAAGTTCTCAATGACAGAAAAATTCTTTACTATAAGGATGTCAGTTCTTTCCAAAATGATCTGTAGATGCAACACAATTTTAATGAAATTGCAACAGGAGGTTTCAAGGAACATGTTTGTAAAAAAAAATACAGTGAAAAGTAAAACACTGAGGATGCTCCAAAAGGAGGAAAACAAAGTGACTTCCCTATCATCTAGCTTCTATAAGGCTACTGTTAAGGGAGTATCAACTTGGTACACAGATGGACACAATAAAACCAGAGAACTGAAGACAGAACCCAGAAACAGACCATATCAGATACAAAATCTGACCTGCAAGTTAGCTGATTTTGCACATCATTGGAGGAAAGTGTGACTATTAAATATATAGTGTCAGGACACTATCAGATGCCCTAGTGAAAAACCTCACATAGACAAAATAAATTACAGATGATTCAAGGACTTAAATATAAAAACCAAAATTTAAATAGCCAGAGTTCAGTAAAATCTGGGCAAAAGTCATGAGCAGGCATTTCACAATAAAGGATTTCTGAGCAGCCAATAACAATACGAACATTTTCAATCTCACTGGTAGGAAGGAGAGCCAAATTTTACAATGAGGTATAATTTTATACGTTATCTTTCTACCCAGAATTAAATGAGTGCCAGTTCAAAAGGTTGAAGAGAAAGCAGATAAATAAATTTCACATATTGTTGGTAGAACTGTAAACTGGTCACTTTTAGAAATAATTTAACTCTACCTCATAAAGCTAAAAATATTAATGTTTTAAGAACGTAATACCAGTGTTAGCTATAAATGCCAAGAAAGATTTCTTGCAGTTTTGGACAAGAAAAGCTGGAAGTAAGCCAAGGCTTCATCAAAGCAGAAGAGAAAAGATTGCCTAATTATATAATGGATACTGTACACCATGGAAGGCAAACTATCTGATCTCTCCGAGTCCACATGAACTTGAAAAACCTCACATTGCCGAGTTCTGCCATTTTCACATGCACATCATCATAAAAGCAAACACACAGTGTCATCACATTGACAGAGACTGGGGTTCCCTGGTGGCTCAGGGGTTAAAGCGTCCACCTCTAATGCGGGAGACTCAGGTTCGATCCCTGGGTTGGGAAGATCCCCTGGAGAAGGAAATGGTAACCCACTCCAGTATTCTTGCCTGGAGAATCCCATGGATGTAGAAGCCTGGTAGGCTACATCCACGGGGTCGCAAAGAGTCAGACATGACTGAGCGACTTCTCTTTCACTTTCACTTTCAAAACAGACAAAAATATATCTAAATTTATAGGATAATACATAGGGAGATAAGTATACATGATAAAATTATTTAGAAAATTGAGACACCAGGTTTAAAAAGTTAGAAAAATGATTTATGTTTGCAGGAATAAGAAGTTATATCAAGGAGGTACAAAGGGAAAGGATTTCAGAACTTTTGGAAGAGTAACTTTTCTTAAGTCTCATACTGAGTGAAATTGAGTCACAGGGGTGCTCTGGACAAGTTTATTTTCATGATCTAACTACTAACATGCATCACACACACACAGCCCCTGTCACCTCTCCTGGCACACACTGTCAGGCACCCAGGTATAACATGGCCCTCCTGGCACTGCCCTGTGGGAATGGAACTCCTGCCGCTGTCACCCACCCTTGGCCTGGGAACCTCGAGCCTGCTGTCTGTGGTCAGAGTCCACGAGACTGCTGTAGGTTAACTTGCTACTTTGCAAAGAGGGCCAGATCTTAAACTCAGCAATTTCTACAACATTATGTAATACTCCACATGGAAAGAAGGCAAGAAGTGCAGAAGAGAATGGTGAAAACCACCTCCGTTTGATTGTTAGGAAAATGGATTTTAGTACGTGTTGAGTTATAAACTATGAATGAGATGCAGGGTCGCTATTTTATTTCTCTGGCCCATTTACTTATCTATAAAATGAAGGGCTGAATAGCATCATCTCCAAAAATAGCTAGAATAACTTCTTGTTTTCCAGGCTTAAGTTTAGAGACATTAGAGGAAAAAATAACCTGAAATGCAGCTATCCACAAATATATCTAAATTTATAGGATAATACATAGGGAGATAAGTATACATGATAAAATTATTTAGAAAATTGAGACACCAGGTTTAAAAAGTTAGAAAAATGATTTATGTTTGCAGGAATAAGAAGTTATATCAAGGAGGTACAAAGGGAAAGGATTTCAGAACTTTTGGAAGAGTAACTTTTCTTAAGTCTCATACTGAGTGAAATTGAGTCACAGGGGTGCTCTGGACAAGTTTATTTTCATGATCTAACTACTAACATGCATCACACACACACAGCCCCTGTCACCTCTCCTGGCACACACTGTCAGGCACCCAGGTATAACATGGCCCTCCTGGCACTGCCCTGTGGGAATGGAACTCCTGCCGCTGTCACCCACCCTTGGCCTGGGAACCTCGAGCCTGCTGTCTGTGGTCAGAGTCCACGAGACTGCTGTAGGTTAACTTGCTACTTTGCAAAGAGGGCCAGATCTTAAACTCAGCAATTTCTACAACATTATGTAATACTCCACATGGAAAGAAGGCAAGAAGTGCAGAAGAGAATGGTGAAAACCACCTCCGTTTGATTGTTAGGAAAATGGATTTTAGTACGTGTTGAGTTATAAACTATGAATGAGATGCAGGGTCGCTATTTTATTTCTTTGGCCCATTTACTTATCTATAAAATGAAGGGCTGAATAGCATCATCTCCAAAAATAGCTAGAATAACTTCTTGTTTTCCAGGCTTAAGTTTAGAGACATTAGAGGAAAAAATAACCTGAAATGCAGCTATCCACAGAAAGAAGGAATTGAAAAAAGTAACTACATATATGAAGGTTAAAGATACAAATCGTGATGACAATGAAGTATAAAGTTTATTTTATCTGTATTGAAATATTTATCTGTAATATACCATAAAGAGAAAATTCTCTTTTAACTTGTATATCAAAGGGAAAATAGAGACCCTCACGAAGAAGCTCAAGTAAAAATTTTCATGATATACAAATGCCAATGAAGTGAAAAATCTTCCATAAGACCACCCAACCTTGACAAGTGTATTCACATAGGATTTAAAGAGTAATATTTGTATGACTTACGGTAGGTGGTCTTTTGCATGGGTGAAATATTCCAGCTGACTTTAGTTCATGAAAGCTTCTAGGAGAATTATGATAAATGTCTACCTAGTCAACTATAATGCAAATCTAAATTTCTAATTCTGCTTTCAGAATTGTATTTCTTTCTTATGATATTCAAACTTCTGAGTCCTGTGTGTGTGTGTGTGTGTGTGTCCCTGTAGATATCAGATGCTATGGGTAATACATATCCATGGATACTATTCTTTCTTTTAGTAGCTTACTGTTTATCTTATTGATTTTGTTATGAGAAAGCTTAAATGTAAAATTTTTGGCACTAATGGTGACTCTGGCACAATTTGCATTCCTTTGTTTGGTTTTTACTCTATTCTATATTTTAAGTTGCTTTACTCTATATGTATTTTTTTGCCATACATTACCTCAAACTATTTTAAGAAGTAGATGGAAACATAGCTTAAACAAGGATGTAATTTTCTCGGATGATCAGAAAAATATAAGAGGACAAAAGATGGCATTTAAAAATCACACCCTCAAAATGAAGCATTTTGAAAGACTGTAACAACTGTTACTTTGTTGGAATTTCAAGTATGATAACTTACTTGCATATGTCATCTTCTGGGTCTTCAAGCCCAAATCTCTCATCAAATGTGAGCTGTATCCACACATTTTCTTCTACTGCTACTAATCTCCATACCAAGTCCATATTTCTTGGATAAGTATGAGGAAACCTTGGGCTGTGAATACTTCCATTAGTAGACACAGTAATAATTCTCTCATGCTGGGGATCTTGTACACCTAAAAGTAAAACCAGAAGTAAAGACACACACTTAGAATAGATGTGGAAAATTATGGGTTTCAAAATAACTTCAGAAAAAAAGGTATCTGATACAAGGCCAACATTTCCCATGAACTGTAATTAATAAATGATCTCAACCCTCAAATGACCTTGAAAAAAGAAATGAAAGCAGTTGTGTCAATATCTTGTATGGGAATTATCAGCAGTCTACAAAGATAAGAAATTATAAGAAATGTTGCAAGGCTTCTCAGTGACTTTAAAAAGCTAACTTAAGTTTTAAATATCTAAGAGGCAAATACAGTATAAAATAATTGTCAAGTTTATTAGGCATGGCAACATTTTACATCATGAAATTCTAAAATACACTGTTAATAATATCTCTTACTTCTGATTAGATTGTTGGGAGAAAATAGATGTGGAAAATTATGGGTTTCAAAATAACTTCAGAAAAAAAGGTATCTGATACAAGGCCAACATTTCCCATGAACTGTAATTAATAAATGATCTCAACCCTCAAATGACCTTGAAAAAAGAAATGAAAGCAGTTGTGTCAATATCTTGTATGGGAATTATCAGCAGTCTACAAAGATAAGAAATTATAAGAAATGTTGCAAGGCTTCTCAGTGACTTTAAAAAGCTAACTTAAGTTTTAAATATCTAAGAGGCAAATACAGTATAAAATAATTGTCAAGTTTATTAGGCATGGCAACATTTTACATCATGAAATTCTAAAATACACTGTTAATAATATCTCTTACTTCTGATTAGATTGTTGGGGAGAAATGAAGGGTAAGGAAAGTCAGTATTGTTAAGAAAAAAGTGTTCTTTTTTTAAAAATTGAAATAGTTGATTTACAAAGTTTCAGGTGTATAAAAAAGTGATTCTGCTATATATGTATGTATATACATATTTTCAGATTCTTTTTTATTATAAAATATTGAATATAGTGACCTCTGCTATATAATAGGTCCTTGTTGGTTATCTGTTTTATACACAAGTGCATACAGACAAAATTGTTCTTATGTCCACCCATTTAAGAGTTGATATTGAGGGGAAACACATGACTGATATTTGGGAAATGAGCAGCTGTTTATCTACAAAAACAAAATCTAAGAGGTAAGATATTTGTGCACTTTTAGGTCATGAAGATCCAACCCATTAAGTTTACTAAATCCCAGTAAAAACAAAACAAAGCAAAAAAAAATCACAAAAACCACAAAAACCTTTAAAAACAATATTTAATTCAATTTCTAAAACAATTTAAAAGGCTTTAACTGGACCATGAACACAAAATAATGTGCATGGCACAATACCTGACACTTTTTGTTCAACTTTGATACACTCATAATATCAGGACAGTATTTTAAACCATACCAATACCTCAACTGCTGTCATGACTAAGAGATATGCGTCATAAGACTGAATTTTGTATTTGTGGTATTATACAGAAAGAAGAATTCATTACTTTATAAGCACCATTTTCCCTTTATTTGTCCTTCTCCCAATTTCCAGGCTCAACATACATATAGTTGCTTGTGGAAATAGAAAAATTCCTCATTTTATTGACTCCTTTTAGATATGTTTCATCAAACTTTGCAATACAGATTTGTCTAAGGCCTTTTAGGTCATATGACATTTTATACTACATTACATTTTTCTTCTCTTCTTTTTTTCTTTCTGTTATAGTTTTGTGCTTTTTCCTCTTTGATTCTTTCACTTCCAAACCCTAATTCTCTCTCTCCTTTTTTTGGACTGCAATATAATTGATTGACAGTATTGTGTTAGTTTCTAGTTTCAGGTATATAGCAAAGTGATTCAGTTATATATTCTTTTCCAGACTCTTTTCCACTGGGGGTAATTACCAGATATAGAATACAGCTCCCTATGCTATAGTGCAGGTGCTTGCTGTTTATCTCTTTAAACAGTTTTGTGTATCTACTAATCTTAATTCCCTTTTAACCAATGGAATGGACTTCTAGTGCCCACCTGCCTCTTCAGTATTTAAACTTCATTCACTCTGCCCATGATTTCACAGCAATAACCTCACTTCTCGCTCTGGAAGGCAGACACTAAGGTGATCCCCTGCCACCCTGTGTCTCTTCTGTGTGCATGAGCCTCTGCCTTGATTTCAACTAGAAACTGCGAAAAGGACAGAGCATCACTCCCATGATCAGATTAGTGAATTCTGAATTGATCGGAAATTAGATTATAGGGGGAACTGAACCTAAACAGGAAAAGCCCTGAACAGAAGCTGGGCGCTTCCTGATCTTTAGAAATTCAAAGTATGAAAGAGACTGTACAGGGAGTTCTGTGCTGCCAGCCTTGGAAAGGGAGGAGGTTGCATGCTCAGGATGTGGGCAGCTGAGGGGTACTGAATAAAAGGGGGCTCCATCCTGAAGCCTCAATAGACCTGAATGAATCCAAGGCAGTGTCTCTATCAGTCTCCAGAAAGAAAATCGGGTCTGCCTGATGCCTTGGTTTTCGTCTTGTAAAAACTCAGAGAAAAAGCCCAGTCTCCCAGGCCTGAATTTCTGAGCTTCATATCTGAAAGCAAACCAGGGAAGTTCTGCAAAAATTGCAGGTTTCTGGCGATTTCTTACATAACAGTAGATGACTAACACATCTTCCACTGTGCACAAAGCTATTTCAGTTGCAAGTATGTCTCTTTGCCCCTGTTTCTCAATGGCAATGACAGTAATTGTGGCAACTTGTTATTTAGTAGTTATGTAACTCAAAATATGTATTTCAACTGATAAAATACAACTAAATAATCCACTCTAAGAAACTTCCAGATTTTAAAAGATAACATTAAGGGTTATTTATTAGTGAGAATATGGTTAGCATTAAAGAATACATTTTCTTGTTAAAATACCTCACCTAATTATAACAAGTTGTAGTTATGGTTCATAAAGCAGCTTTTTCATTCTTTTAAACTCAGCTGTTTCAAAAATGCTTCTGTTAAAGCTGATTTTATGTTGTCTAAGATAAGATAAAGATAAGTATGATTTCCTTCAAATACATACAGTGCATGTGATGGGGAATATCATCATATTATGTAAATATGCCTTTAAGTTCCATGGAATTTTTAAATTGGAAAAGTTAATTACTACTTAAAATTACACTTGTAATTTCTGCAAAAATATGTTCTGTTTTATTGCGGGGATAATGTTTGGATTGGCCATTGGTTATATTAATACATATGAAATAATCAATACCTCTCCTATGCACATAATTTAGCACCAGTGATTATTGTAAGAACACAGAAGGATCTATCAACTTGGCTGAATTCCTATACTGACACATTTTTAAAATAAATCAATGACAGTACACTATTAAAATTAAGTTACTATTTCCTCTTTTTCAAAGATTTCTCTTAGAAGAGATATTTCCCCACTCTGAAATTTGAATACAATAACATACTTATTTGGGAGATGGATTAGAGTAGTTTATATAAAGAGGCCTTCTCATTTTGGCAATTAATTTTTTTTAACAAATTAATTTTTTTCTAATCAGATTTATTAAAACTTATTATTTGCCCCATTCGGTCTCGAAAAAAGTGCTTTATGTCATCTGAGACACTCTTTACAAATATGTTTTGTAAATATGTTTTGAAAGCATAAAGCTGTGTTTATGCTTTCATATGCAATCTAGAAAACTACATGGATACTAAAAGATCAGAATTCTATTTTTATATCTGCAGTCAAAAAAGCCCCTAACTAAAATGTATATACTTAAATTATGTTTACATCTTTTTTTCCTTTATAGTTCACTATTTCATTAAACTATAATTAAGCATAATTAAAGGCTGAAAATCTAGACCTTATTTGTGGTAAAAGAATTGTAAATTTCCTTTTAAGTTAAATTGCTGCTCCCTCCAAATCATCTTGGAATGCAGTGAGGTTTGCCACCAAATACATATGATTTGCACATGACTGTCAACAGTTTATGTAAATCTCAAACAAGTAGGCCTATAATCAAAAAGAAGAAAAAAAGAAACAGCATTTAGGATCTGCCAAAATAAGACTGCATTCGTAGTTCTGTTGTTTAAAAATGATCTTTCCAAACATAGAACTTTACTAGGATATCAGGGTTGAGACAAGTACATATTTTGTGACTACTTTATTGAGCATTTGCTTTTCCTAAACAATGAGCAGGATATTCAAAGAAAGTACCAAAGAAATGAATCAAATGTTTGGTGGCAAATCATAAAAGTATTTGCAACACTCTACTTCAATGCATCCTAAACAAGAATAAGGCTTGTTTATCCAGATAGGATTAGCATGAAAATACTTACAGACAGTAAATTTTAAAATTTAAAATGAACACTTTTTCCTATTATCCTGCCCAATCCACCTTGAGTTAGGAGTACTGAAACTAACATGAAATAAAAATTTTAAAAGGACAAGAAAGGAGATTAATCATGCAACTACTGTAAAACTGTTGACTATATATGTTCACATATAATACAATTACAAAGAGAACTTCCTGGTAGTCTAGTGGTTAGGACTTGGCACCTTCACTATCACGAGCCTGGGTTCAGTCCCTGGTTGGGGAACTGATATCCCACAAACCATACAGCTTGGTCATCAATTCAGTTATAAAGAATCGTTACAGGGATTTCCCTTGTGGTTCAGTGGTTAAGAAGCCATCTGCCAAGGTGAGGGACATGGGTTGGATCCCTGATCCACATGCCACAGGGAGACTAAGCCTGTGTGCCACAACTACTGACCTGCCCCTGGAGCCCATGCTCTGCAACAAAAGAAGTCACAACAATGAGAAGCCTGCACACCTCAACTAGAGAGTAGCGCGTGCTCACTGCAACTAGAGAAAGCCAGCACAGCAACTAAGAGCCCGCGCAGTCAAAAATTAAATAAATTAATTTTAAAAAAGCATGCATTTGTATATTAACATTAAACATTATTAAATTAAATAAGTTAACATTAAAATCAAAGTAGTTTTATACTATTTGTCATAGTGAAAGTGAAGTTGCTCAGTTGTGTCTGACTCTTTGCGACCCCATGGACTGGAGCCTATTAGGCTCCACTGTCCATGGGATTTTCCAGGCAAGAGTGCTGGAGTGGATTGCCATTTCCTTCTCCAGGGGATCTTCCCAACCCAGGAATTGAACCCAGGTCTCCCACATTGCAGGCAGATGCTTTAACATCTGAGCCACCAAGGAAGCCCCCTACTTGCCATATTTGCACGTAATTCCTTTAAAGGTATATTCATTATGAATGAAAGCAGATAGGAATAAGAAAATCACAGAAAGCAATAAAAATGTAATACTTGAAGAAGTTGTATTATTTAAAAAGATAACATCAAAAAAGAAGTTTATGGACAAGATATGATCCAAAAAGAAAGAGAAACCATCCATGTCCTTCTCCATGCTAATGTTTTAAGTTGACTGTAGCAGAAAAGTCCTGGGGGATTCAGAAGGGGGTATACAGAAGGGTCTTCCATCTTGGTTTAAAGTTCAGCAGAATTCAGGATCCTGTTAACATAGGCAAGACTGTATAGGAAAGTGTCCTTGTAAAGTGGTAGATTTCACAAGTGTCTTATATGATTTTTGATGTGTTTATTTCTAAATATGCTATTTTCAAATTGGGTCAGAAAAGGTATTTCTGTTGCATCTATTTTCAAATCTTTCCTTGATACATAAACACAGTCAATGTCTTATTTGTGCTTTGCTCTGTTCACTAGTTTTATTTTTTGTAATAAACCTTTATTTTAATCTTGCTAGTTTTCATAAGCTGTTTCCATTTCCAGTCTAGTACTCTTGCCTGGAAAATCCCATGGACGGAGGAGCCTGGTGGGCTGCAATCCATGGGGTCGCTAGGAGTCGGACACAACTGAGCGACTTCACGATCCCTTTTTACTTTCATGCATTAGAGAAGGAAATGGCAACCCACTCCAGTGTTCTTGCCTGGAGAATCCCAGGGACGGGGGAGCCTGGTGGGCTGCCATCTATGGGGTTGCACAGAGTCGGACATGACTGAAGCGATGCAGCAGCAGCAGCAGCAGCAGAGATGACTCTACGTGTGGACATCACCAGATGGTAAACACCAAAATCAGACCGACTATATTCTTTTCAGATGAGGAAGTTCTATACAGTCATCAAAAACAAGATCTGGAGCTGATTTTGGTTCAGATCATCAGCCCCTTTTTGCAGAACTTGGGCTTAAATCAAAGAAAGTAGGGAAAACCACTAGACTATTCAGGTATGACCTGAATCAAATCCATCTTGATTATACACTGGACGTGACAGATTCAAGGGATTAGATCAGGTAGACAGAGTGCATGAGGAACGATGGATGGAAGTTCAACCAAAATCAGACCGACTATATTCTTTTCAGATGAGGAAGTTCTATACAGTCATCAAAAACAAGATCTGGAGCTGATTTTGGTTCAGATCATCAGCCCCTTTTTGCAGAACTTGGGCTTAATCAAAGAAAGTAGGGAAAACCACTAGACTATTCAGGTATGACCTGAATCAAATCCATCTTGATTATACACTGGACGTGACAGATTCAAGGGATTAGATCAGGTAGACAGAGTGCATGAGGAACGATGGATGGAAGTTCATAACTTGTACAGGAAGTGGTGACTAAAACCATCACAAAGAAGAAGAAATGCAAGAAGTCAAAGTGGTCATCTTCAGAGGCTTTACAAAGAAAACAAGGCTTTTCTTCTTTGAGAAAAGAAGAGAAACGAAAGGCACAGGAGATAGGGAAAGACACACACAACTGGATGCAGAGTTCCAGAGAGGAGCAAGGAGAGACAAGAAAGCCTTCTTAAGTGGACAAGGCAAAGAAATCGAGGAAAAAATTCACAGAATGGGAGAGAAAAGAGATCTCTTCAAGAAAACTAGAGATATCAAGGGACTATTTCAGGCAAAGATGAGCACAACAAAGGCCAGAAACGGCAAGGACCTAACAGAAGCAGAAGAGATTAAGAAGAGGTGACAAGAATACACACAAGAACTATACAAAAAAGATAGTAATGATCCAGATAACCGCAATGGTGTGATTACTCACCTACAGCCACACATCCTGAAATGCAAAGTCAAGTGGGTCTTAAAAAGCATTATGGGCTTCCCTTGTAACTCATCTGCTTGTAATTAGGAGACCCTGGTTCGATTCTGGGGTCGGGAAGAAACCCTGGAGAAGGGATAGGCTATCCACTTCAGTATTCTTGGGCTTCCCTCATGTCTCATATGGTAAAGAACCTGCCTGCAATCCAGGAGACCTGGGCTGGGGCTCTGAGTTGGGAAAATGCCCTGGAGGAAGGCATGGCATTATGACAAACAAAGCTAAATGATGTGATAGAATTCCAGCTGAGCTATTTCAAATCCTAAAAGATGATGCTGTCAGAATGCTCTACTCAATATGTCAGCAAATTTGGAAAATTCAGCAGTGGCTATAGGACTGGGAAAGGTCAGTTTTCATTCCAATCCCAAAGAAAGGCAATGCAAGAGAATGTTCATACCACCATACAAACACTCATAGTTCACAAGTTATCAAGTTAATGCTTCACTGGTAGATGAACTGAAAAATTCCAGATGTATAAGCTGGATATAGAAAAATTAGAGGAACCAGAAATCAAATTGCCAACATCTGCCGGATCATAGAAAAAGCAAGGGAATTCCAGAAAAGCATCTGCTTCATTGACTACACTAAAGCCTTTGACCGTACGGATCACAACAAACTGTGGGCAATTCTTAAAGAGATGGGAATATTAGACCACCTTACGTGCCTCCAGAGAAATCTGTATGCAGGTCAACAGACAATAGTTAGAACTAGACATGGAAAAATGGACTGGTTCAAAACTGGGAAAGGAGTACGTCAAGGCTGTATATTGTTAAGCTGCTTGTTTAAATTCTGTGAGGAGTACATCATGCGAAATGCTGAGATGGATGGAGCACAAGCTGGAATCAAGATTGCCAGGAGAAATATCAACAGCCTCAGATATGCACATGACACCACCCTGATGGCAGAAAGTGAAGAACTAAAGAGCCTCTTGAAAGTAAAAGAGGAGAGTGAAAAAGTTGGCTTAAAGTTCAACACTCAGAAAACTAAGATCATGGTATGTGCTCCCATGTGTTTCATGGCAAATAGATGGGGAAACAATGGAAACAGTGTCAGACTTTATTTTCTTGGGCTCCAAAATCACTGCAGATGGTGACTGCAGCCATGAAATTAAAAAACGCTTACTCTTTGGCACTAAAGTTATGACCAACCTAGACAGCATATTAAAAAGCAGAGACATTACTTTGCCAACAAATGTCCGTCTATTCAAGGCTATGGTTTTTCCAGTTCATGTATGGATGTGAGAGATGAATTATAAAGAAAGCTGAGAGCCAGAAAGCTGATGCTCCAGAATTGTGTCACTGGAGGACTCTTGAGAGTCTCTTGGATGGAAAGGAGATCAAATCAGTCACTCATAAAGGAAATCAATCTTGAATATTCATTAGAAAGACTGATACTGAAGCTGAAGCTCCAGTGCTTTGGCCACCTGCTGCGAAAACCCAACTTACTATAAAAGATCCTAAAGCTGGGAAGGACTGAGGGCAGGAGAAGAGGGCAACAGAGGATGAGATGGTTGGGTGGCATGACTGACTCAATGGACATAAGTTTGAGCTGACTCCAGGAGATCCTGAAGAACAGGGAAGCCTGGCATACACAGTCCATCAGGTCAACAAAGAGTCAGACAAGACTTAGTGACTGAACAACAATACCTCAAACTATTCATGAATTATGTATGAGAATAAATGTGCACTAGGGAAAAATAAGAGATTGCTATATTAAGTAAGCCATAAAAAGAAATGCAATTATTTAAAATACATACAATTGTGGTTCTTGAATCTATTCCAGAAGATAATCATTTATTCCTCAAGGGAATGAATAATAAAATATCATATACTGAGAACCTATTTTGTTTCATGCACTGCACCAAGGGCTTGGGATGTCAGAACAGAGTGAAGCTTTATACTCTTAATGTGACACCTTATAAGACTGTAATTTAATATCATTCCTCAACTAGAAATTCTAGTACGCATATATTCAATGATCAAATCCCACTTCAGATAGAATGTAATCCTGAATTTCCTCTGTACATTCCTTTAGGGCTGCATCTTGTAAAAGTTATTTTATTCAAGTGTAGTTGCTTTACATTGTTGTGTCCATTTCAGTTGTACAGCAAAGTGATTCAGTTATACACACATGCACACGCACAATTTTTTTATATTATTTTCTATTACAGTTTACCTCAGGACACTGAATATAGTGCCCTGTGCTATGCAGTCGGAGAAGGCAATGGCACCCACTCCAATACTTTCGCCTGGAAAATCCCATGGACGGAGGAGCCTGGTGGGCTGCAGTCCGTGGGATCGCTAACAGTCGCACACGACTGAGTGACTTCACTTTCATTTTTCACTTTCATGCATTGGAGAAGGAAATGACAACCCACTCCAGTGTTCTTGCCTGGAGAATCCCAGGGATGGGGGAGCCTGGTGGGCTGCTGTCTATGGGGTTGCACAGAGTAGGACATGACTGAAGTGACTTAGCAGCAGTGCTATGCAGTAGGACCTTGATGTTTATCCATTCTCTATATATAATAGTTGCATCTGCTAATCCCAAACTCCCAGTCCATCCCTTCCCCACTTCCTCCTCTTGGGCAATACCATAAATCTGTTCTCTATGTAGGGCAGCATATTTTAATTATCCTCTGTGGGCTGATCTTCCTTTCTTTCCTGTTCTACTCTGAGCTTCCAGTGAGACAGAAAACCTAGACAGAACTGATTCTGATGTCTATAACCAGTATCTAGTTTTTTGCCCAGCACATGGCACCACATGGTACATATTGCTAACATAAAGAAAAAATATTTCTTAGCTCATGGCAAAAAATAATCAATATTTCAATATTTCATCCTTCACTCCTAAATTTCCAGAGGCTATACATGTAAACATAATAAACTTTTACAATGTATATTCCTCAAGTCCCTTAATTTATATTTTACTCCAAGTTCATCTATTATTACCTAGACATATACTTCAGCTCCTGGTGACACATTTTATATTACTCATTAGTGAGATTGTCCATTGTCTTAATATAGTCATTTTTAAATAAAACATCATCCATAATTTTACCACACTGAGAATACCACATATATTCTTATTTTATCTTAACTCTGAACTATGAATCACTTATCCACCATATTCTATCTAATTCAAACACAGTGAGAAACAAATTTTGTATCAACTGTCCAGTTCTTCGGATATTAGTGAACAGGGGACTGCTATGAAAGATAATGCAAAATTGGTCAGTATATACAAGGAATCCAATTTCACAAAGACCAAACTAATGAAGCAAGAAGCAGTAATTTCTCAACAGTGAATGCAAATTCCCAATTGCCTGAATCAGCAATTCAGGTTGACTGCAGAAGATGGAAAAAATGATAACTTTGTAGAAATTATGCAGTTTCTTTGACATGACACTATCTTTTTAAAATTAATTTTTATTGGAATATAGTTGCTTTACAATATAGTGTTAGTTTCTGCTGTACAGCAAAGTGAACCAGCTACCTGTATACATAAATCTCCTCTTTTTTGTATTTCTTTCCCATTCAGGTCACCACAGAGCACTGAAAAAAGTTACCTGTACTACACAGTAGGTTCTCGTTAGTTATCTACTTTATACATAGTAGTGCATATAAGGGTTTGAATTATTTTGTATCTAATAAGAAGTAAATGAATTCAGCCATTACCATCCTACCTAACTATGAGCAATGGTAAGAAATGGGGACCCAGTTCAGAAGTTCAGTGTGCAATGACGTGTGCAATGACGGAAAGTTTACAAGTGAGCATCTTTCCAGAACCCCCCAATACCACCATGGTGAAGCAGTCCTGGACTGACTCGACCCAGCAATATGCCTGGAAAATCAACATATGCCAATTTCCCTTGTTCCATGGATTAGCTCTAATGGGCCAATCAAAGAAAATCCAGTGGCTTTTTTTCTTTTTCTTTTTTTCCTCAACAGGAGAGGACTAGACCAAGTTGGGCAGAGAAGTAAGGTCTAGAACTGCTGTAGCCAATAAAGTGTCATTTTAGAAGCCAGTCTGATGGAAAAGTTGATGCACAGAAGTAGACAGACACACAGTAAGACAGCAAAATGGGGCCAGATCCCAGCTCAAACCACACAATAAATTCAGCCCATTTCTAGGCTTCTCAAAACGTGATTAATCAAATTACTTACACCATTTAAGCCAGTTAAGTTAAGATTTTTATACAAGCAATCAAAATTGTTACATAGCAAACATGTTTGGGTCTGCCTGGGGTGGCAGTTTCAGGACATTTATCCTGGTGTGGCTATTGCTGGTGTTCCCTTTTCATTGCTGAAATATCTGAATTGAGGTTACATAGCAAGTAAGATCTATAAGATTCTTCTAGTATTGAGGCATGGGAAACAAATGGCAGTGATTTGACAACATGGTATTTTAACCTCAAGGTAATGGTAAAAATAATCTATTTTGGTTTGGGGGTATAACATTTTCAGTGAAGGCTCAATTATGGAAGACAAACTTCCAATGATCTTCTTACCTACAATGATGCAGGATAAACTGCCTAGTATAGAAACATAGGAGATGGCAAGAGTGAACACTAACATTTTAGGAATCAATAAACTAAAATGGACAGGAGTGGGTAAATTTAATTCAGATGCCCATTATATCAACTACATGGGCAAGAATCCCTGAGAAGAAATAGAGTAGCCTCATAATCAACAAAAGAGTCCAAAATGCAGTACCTGGGTGCAATCTCAAGAACAGCAGAATGATCTTGGTTCATTTCCGAGGTAAACCATTCAAAACAACAGTAATCCAAACCTATGCCCCACCCAGTGATGTGCTTCTTCGACTTTCCAAGACACTTCTGGATGTTCTGGATTATACACGAACGTATCGGAGAGTCAACACAGGTCGAGAAACACTGGAGTATCTGACATCGGACGGTCCGGGGAGACAGGTACCCCAAAGAGGTCCGTTCTTATAACTTCACCCAACGGTACGGGAGGAGGACTTCTAGAACGGTGGGGTCCCTAGTTTGGGTCCAGAAGGTGTAATGTTCGACTAAGAAATGGTGGTCTCGGTGGTCCCTTTCTAGAAGATATTGTTATGGTTTTTGGTTGGTTTGTTTGTTTTAGTACCGGAAAAGTAGTGTCCCCTAACCCTATGTTTAGTAGAAAGTCAAGAGATACCTGGAATAACAGGCAAGTTTGGCCTTGGAGTACAAAATGAAGCAGGGAAAAGTCTAACAGAGTTTTGTGAAGAGAACACACTGGTCAGAGCAAATACCCTTTTTTCCAACGATACAAGAGATGACTCTACATATGGATATCACCAGATGGTCAACACTGAAATCAAATTGATTACATTCTCTGAAGCCGAATATGGAGAAGTTGGATACAGTCAGCAAAGACAAGACCTGGACCCAACTGTGGCTACAATCATAAGCTCCTTATTGCAAAATTCAGGCTTAAACTGAAGAAAGGAGGGGAAATTATAAACTCATTCAGGTATGACCTAAATCAATTTTTTTATGATTATATAGTAGAGGTGACAAAGAGATCAAGGGATTAGATATGATAGACAAGGTACCTGAGGAACTATGGATGGAGGTTCATAACACTGTACAGGAGGTGGTAACCAAAAGTACCGTCAAGAAATAGAAATTCAAGAAGGCAAAGTGGTTGCCTGAGGAGGTCTTACAAATACCTGAGAAAAGAAGAGAAGTGAAAGGCAAAGGAGAAAGGGAAAGATATGCCAAACTGAATGCGGAGTCCCAGAGTATAGCAAGGGGAGATAAGAAATGTCCCTAAGTGAACAATGCAAAGAAACAGAAGAAAACAGTAGAAAAGGAAAGACCAGAAATTTCTTCAAGAAAATTGGTGGTAACAAGCTAACATTTCATGCAAAGATAGACACAATAAAGGACAGAAACAGCAAGGACCTAATATAAGCACAAGAGATTAAGATGTGGTGGCAAGAATACACAGGAGAACTACACAAAAAAGTTCTAGATGACCTGGATAACCACAATGGTGTTGTCACTCATCTAGAGCCAAACATCGAGGGGTGTGAAGTCAAGTGGGCTTTAGAAAGCAATACTACAAATAAAGCTAGAGAAAGTGATAGAATTTCAGCTGAGCCATTTCAAACCCTAGAAAACAATGCTGTGAAAGTGTTGCACTCAATATGTCAGCAAATTGAAAAAACTCAGCAGTGGCCACAGGACTGGAAAGGGTTAGGTTTCATTCCAATCTGAAAGAAAGGCAATGCCAAAGAATGTTCAGACTACCATACAACTGCACTCATTTCACATGTTAGCAAGTTAATGCTGAAAATCCTTCAAGATAGGTTTCAGCAGCGGGTGAACTGAGAAGCTGCAGATGTGCAAGTTGGGTTTAGAAAGGCAGAGGAACCAGAGATCAAATTGCCAACATCTGCTGGATCATAGAAAAAGCAAGGGAATTCCAGAAAAACCTCTACTTCTGCTTTACTGACTATACGAAAGCCTTTGAATATGTAGATCACAATAAACTTGGAAAATTCTTAAAGAGATGGGACTCTTAATTCTTAAGAGATGGGACCACCTTACCTTTCTCCTGAGAAACCTGTCCACATGTCAAGAAGTAACAGAAACAGATAAGGAATAATGGTCTAGTTAGAAAATGGGAAAGTTGTAGGGCAAGGCTATATATTGTCACCCTACTTATTTAACCTATATGCCAAGTACATCATGCAAAATGTCAGGCTGGATGAATCACAAGCTGTAATCAACATTGCCAGGAGAAATATCAAAAATCCAAGATATGCAGATGATACCACTCTAATGGCAGAAAGCAAAGAAACACTAAACAGCTTCTTCATGACGGTGAAAGAGGAGAGTGAAAAAGTCAAAACTCAAAACTCAAAAGTCTTAAAACTCAACTTTCAAGAAACCAGGATCATGGCATCTGACCCCTTCACTTCATGGCAAACAATTGGGGAAAATATGGAAATAGTGACAAATTTTATTTTCTTGGGTTCCAAAACCACTTTGGACAGTGGCTGAAGCCACGAAATTAAAAGATGCTTGCTCCTTAGAAGAAAAGCTATGACAAATCTAGACAGGGTATTAAAAAGCAGAGACATTAATTTGCTAACAAAGTTCTGTATAGTCAAAGCTATAGTCTTTCCAATAGTTATGTATAGATGTGAGAGCTGAACTGTAAAGAAGGCTGAGTGCTGAAGAACTAAAGTTTTTGAATTGTGATACTGGAGAAGACTCTTGAGATTCCGTTGGACAACAAGGAAATCAAACCAAAACCATGCAATTTTATACAAAATTATCCCTGAATATTTATCAAAAGGACTGATGCTGAAGCTGAAGTTCCAACACTTTGACCGCCTGAGGCGAAGAGCCGAATCATTGGAAAAGACCCTGATGCTGGAAAAGATTGAGGGCAGGAGGAGAAGGGGGTGACAGAGAATGAGATTGTTGGATGGCATCACTGACTCATTGGGCATGAGTTTGTGCAAACTCCAGGAGACTGTGAAGGACAGGGTAGCCTGGCATGCTGTAGTCCATGGGGCTGCAAAGAGTTGGAGAGTACTTAGAGACTGGAGAACAATAGAAACACAGAATCTCCTTAAATGCTTTACTGAACTCCAATTAGTAATGATTATAATTTTATACACACACATTACTACAGCAAAACATGTTTAGGCAATGATATTATATTTTATCCTGAGTTAAAGTGTACAGTATTATATATACCACAAGGAGGCTAAAACCAGAATGTAGAACAGAGATAAATGAGGAATAATTCACTTTAAAAAAGAAATATTCACTTTAAAGATTCACTATTGATTTCATTTTTTTCAATATTAATCAACTCTCTTGTTGAATTAAAACTATTATTCAGTACTAGAGAATTTATATTAAGTGGTAGGAACTCTGAAATATTTTAAGTATTGAAATGCATTTATTTGAAATATTATCCCCCAAACCAGCTAACATTATTATATACAAATTCATATTATTTAACCTCAGAACAATAAACTATGCTTAGTTAAGAAAAAAATACATTAAAGAACTTCATCTGTTTGGAGACTCAGCATCTGTCAGTATATTGTATGTGTACTGGACACATAATTTACAACATTCAGATGGAATTTATGAGCAATTTCAAATGCTGAAAGTAGTGACCTATTTCTTTGCGAGCACACAACGTCTAGATACAGTAGTGATATTTTGATGGGTAGATGCTTAAAATGCATCAAGGACAATAACAATGAAAATGTAATCAATACAAACTCATGCAAAAAGGCAAGCAAGGCTATTTGTCTATGAATTTAGGGAATATCTAAAATATGTTTAAATATAAAATATGTTTAAAATTCTCTCTTACATGAAAGTGGCATTAGGGGAAATAAATGATTTCTAAGAAACAATAAAAGAGGAATTCATTTCTGTCTTAATATATCCAGCAATCATCAACACTGAAAAATGAGACATTACTGTTTCCTACTTATATTTAGCATTTCATATTCAAAGATGACTGTATATAATTTATATGTAATGAGCCTATGAGGTTCTTATAAATAACATACAAAGATAGTAGGAAAAATAGTAAATTTGGTTGCTTCTATACAAATCTTGTCCTCCCACTTTATGTTTTTAATATTATTAATTAAACACTGTCAATAAGTGACAAAAGATTTGCATTTCCACAGCAATATTTGAGATTTAGAAGTTACATCTGTAGGAGGATTTTTGGTTTCAGTAGGAATTCCACTCAAGCTAGCAGCAATAAATGAAGAGCAATCACACTGGACATGACTGCACTTCAGAGGCTATATTTAACAAACTTACACTCAAGGATATTCCAATCATTCTGCTTGGCTGGAAAACATTACCTCCTACCCCACCCCCTACCCTCAGCAACTGTCCTCAATCCTAAAGCGACGTTAAAATGTGCATAAAATATAACTGTGAGACTTTTCAAATAAGTGGAAGTCATAAAATAAAAATAAAACACTAACATCGATGGGTATATAGATTACTTAAATTCTATTCCTCGATGACATTTTTAATAATGATCATGAGGTATCTCGGAGAAGGCAGTTGTAACCCACTCCAGTACTCTTGCCTAGAAAATCCCATGGATAGAGGGGCCTTGTAGGCTGCAGTACATGGGGTCGCAAAGAGTCAGGCGTGACTGAGCAACTTCACTTTCACTTTCATGCATTGGAGAAGGCAATGGCAATCCACTCCAATGTTCCTGCCTGGAGACTCCCAGGGATGGGGGAGCCGTCTATGGGATTGCACAGAGTCCAATACAATTGAAACGACTTAGCAGCAGCAGCAGCAGCATGAGGTATTAAATCATGCTTAGCTATTTCATTTTCAGGTTATATTATTTTATCATCTAGTTGGTCTACTCTAAGAGAGTAAATAAAGAGATGTTGAATAACTGTCTTAACTATAACCACAAAACCATTAGCTGAATTCTCTAGCCTAGTTTTATGACAATAGTTTTAAAATCAAACCAAAGATCCAGAGAAAAGTGGTCTAAAAAGAGGAGCTGAAATACAAGGATAGGCCAGAGTCAAGAAAACAACATATTTTGAATTTTGGACACAAATTCAAAGCAGGGACTGAACTGAAATCTTACAGAGTCCACCAGAAGTTTCATTTCATTCATTTCCTGGATGATTCTCTAACACTCCTTATTACTGCTTCCTTCAACATTGTCTAAAAATACCTACTCCCCTACATTCTGATCTCAGGGAAGACTCTGAGGATACATCTCTCAGATGGATGCTGTCAGATGCCAGGAGATTTAAGAATCCTTCTGTACAGTGTTTGCACTGTTTATGTAACTGTAATCCCCAGTCAGCAAATGCACCAGCTGCATTTGTGACCTCCCAGAGAGTGAACAGACCTGTCTGAACAGAGCATTTCCTTGAAAATTCTTGCCCATAAAATCTGATTTTGATGTTGCAAACTTTCCGCCCATGTCCCCTATAAAACCACCAGTCCCTCTTCTGAAAGAAATAGAACATCATCCAAAGAAATGGAAAAAAGATAGGGAAACACTTGCCTGGGGGTGGGGAGAGGCAGGAGAAACCTAACAGGAGAAAAAAATACAAAATGTACTTAATTTAATTACAGAAGTGTAGTAATACTAGTTATCTTGACATGTGGCTATTACTCTTATTTTCTAGTTGAGATCAGGCTTTTTAAAAAAAGATATGTATAATAAAAGCTTTAATAACACCTAATCATTTAAAACAGGCAATTTAAATTCCTGCACAAGCACACAGACCATCAAAACATTTAGAGAGGTTATCATAATTCAAAATGTGATTGCAGTGTTATAATCCTGTGAAAAGCCAACCAAAGCTGAAGATTCATGATAGGAAGGCAAAATACCAAAAAAAAAAAAAAAAAAAAAAGGCTGATATAAATATGTATAAAGACTTTAACTGATTAACAGGAACCTTTTATACAGCACTTTCTGCCAAATAAAATTAGTATCAATGAAGAATGGGGAAAAAAGTCTAAGAATAATCAATTACAGTTTGAGAAAAATTCTGCCACTCTCTCTACACCATAACGTCAAAATAATGTGCCAGGGGAAATTACTTTTAACACATCAAAGAATGCAAAAATGAGAACATTTTGGTAACCCCGCTGCAGTTTGCAGATTATTAGGAATACGGAAACAGGACTGAGCATTGGCACAATTGGATAGAAATGTAAAATTACGAGAACAGAAAAACTCCCACTGTGAAAAGAAGACAGTGAAGTCTGTAGTTGCTCATGTCATAGAATCAGATAAGAATACGATCCCACCTAAAAAGAGTCTCTTCTCTAATATGGTTCATTGTATAAACCTTAATCGTGTGAGATTATGTCAAGAATGTATAAAGTTTAAAAATGTAAAGTAAATAAAAATATACATTTTGCTTACCTTTTAAATGTTCTTTCTCCTCTTTTCTATGCCAGTCCAGATGCTTGGGTATAGTTCCTCCCTGCCAGTAGATGGAGATAGTAAAATTGAGTCTTGTGGTGACCTCAGATCCTAGTGTAGGGGGTTCAGAATCTTCAATTTCAGATTTTGGAGGTAAAAATGATTTTAATGATTGAAAAGACACATAAAGCTTGTGATCATTGTTATCTGAGTCAGTCAAATGAACTCATTCATGGCCATCTGTACCAATGTATAAGAGAGAGGGTCTTGGCTGGCATAGAAAAAAATAAAAGAAAGAGCATTATTTTTAGGATATATTCTCTTGATGCTTCATTCTTCCTAAATCTTGCTCATTTACTCAACTAATATTTATTGACTAGCGACTCAAGATTGCAGAGTACTACCCCAATGTTTCCATATATATTAGCTCTTTAGTGTTTAACAACCTTGTTAATCAGTAATAATTATCTCCTAATATCTTGTCCCAGAAACGATTTTTTAAAGTTGCAAATGGTGAGTTGGCTCTTACTTGCCAAGGTTCTATGGTCCACATGATGTTTAGTTAATGGCTTCACAGATTTAGACTGATTTAGTTTCTTCTTCCTACTGATGAAGGGACCTTGACGTTGTGGGAAACTCATTTTCTGTTAATAAAAACTGATTTGGTTTTATTTCATTTCAAATGAACACAAGTCTTGTGCCAGCTTCTTGGGAAGAAATCTAAACAGCTATGATGCAGGGCTTCCCTGGTGACACAATGGATAAGAAGCCACCTGCCAATGTAGGGAACATGGCTCCAATCCCTGGTCCGGGGAGATCCCACACGCCTCAGAGCAACTAAACCCGCAAGCGACAGCTACTGAGCCTGAGTACTCCTGAAGCCCTCCCGCCCCATAGCACATGCTCAGCAACAAGAGAAGCCCACACACCACACTAGAGAGAAGCCCCCGCTTGCAGCAACTAGAGAAAAGCCTGTGCAGAGCAACAGAGATTGAGCACAGCAGCCCCCTGCAAAAAAAAGAAAGAAAACCACACCGTGGTTCAGCCAGTTTATAGAGATCACATGGATCATCCTAAATAAAATAGAAGTTAGGAGGAGAGTCCCATGACTATTTTTTTTCTTTTAGAAAATTGCTCACTTAAGATCAAATTCATTAACATCTGTGATAACTGGGACTAGCTTCTGAAAAAGAATAAAATCATCATTTTCCAAAGCTAATAGGACATGCAAGTGTCTCTTGAAAATGATAAAGAGGCAAACTGGAAGAAAACTAAACTGAATATTGATGAAATTATGTGATAACTGGTGCCACTTTTCTCAGTTTAGTAAACCCATTAGAATTTTAATTAAGTGAAATCTATCTCTTATCCTCATCACAAGTAAATTCTAGGTTTATTATTCCTTGTTGTCCTGGTCCTCGATACAAACACAACGCATTTTGGAAAACTAGGGCATTATACAACTTTTTAAAAAGTCTTTATTGAATTTGTTACAACATTGTGTTTGCTTTATGTTTTTTTTTTTTTGGGGGGGGGCCCAAGGCTTCTGAGATCTTAGCTTACCCCATCAAAGATCAAACTTGTGCCCCTGCATTGGAAGGAGAAGTCTTAACCACAGAGCCTCCAGGGGAAGTCTCTACCTAGCTTCTTAAACAAGAGTAATTTGTTTAATCCAAGTAATCTGTTCAATCTGTTCTGTTCCAGAGCAATTGACTAAAATAAATCTACTCTCTTTACACAAGCACTGTGGTGATTCTGTCCAAATGAATACACTAATATTTATACACGTCTTTCTAGCTCTTATAAATCACTTTCAGATTACAAATCATTTTCTGACACACAAATTTCCTCTGCTCTCACAATCACTTGGAAGAGCCAATGTATCGTGCAAAATTTATTAACACAAAAAGAGTTGGTTGTCACCTTAAATTGACCATATAGTTTCTTGTCCAAACCAGCACATTTTTATGAGTGAAATAAAGTGGTATTATTAATTGTGTCAAGACCACAGATATAAACCACGATGGTCCCCAGACAACCTGAGCTCATGGTTATTGTAATGACAAACAGCTTTACCCTTCAATCTAGCGCTTTGAATCTAAATCCTATTCTCTTTCCACTACATCACGACTCCAGGAAATTTTTCACCTCCAACATCTGTATGAAAGAATTCTGAAGTGTCTGTTTTCTTGTCAGCATCCACAGTCACGTCAGTTCACCAAGTAGAATGAATGCTTTGTTTTCATAAACTTAATAACATCTAGTACTTTCACAGTACTTTATTCAAGGTAGGCTAAAATGAAAACAGCAACAAAATAACAATCCTAACTTTAACCATTTCCTGTTTAACCTCTCTTTACTGGATTATTTCTGAGGTCTTTCTAATACTACCAAGGAAGCAGGAGACATTTTTTTTTTTTACCAATAATTGCTCATTTTCTAGATTCTAACTCTATTCCATTGCTTGGAATAATAGGCCTGATGTTAACTCTGCTTCTAAGTGTAAACATTATTCCAGAATGTGGTACTCCTTAAGAAATGATAAATTCCATATACATTTGGAGAAGAGGTCATTTGAAAGAAGCCTTATCATTAGGGTTACAAAGTATGAGAAAATGAAGCAATACTGAAAGTAAAAACTGTATACCTTTCACAATGAATATTGTCTCATGTACATATTCCCTTACTCACTTGATTATTCAGTTTTTAACTTATCTGTGTGTAATTTCATTAACAAACTCCAAGAGATTATGGATTTTGCTTAGGTGTTCATTTTGCTTTGTTTTCATTGTTGTTTTTCACTAATGTATCCCCCCTTAATAGCACTGTACCTCACCTATAATAGAGTCTTAACAAATAAGTGTTGACTGGTTGGGTTGCCCAGGTGTAAAAGCACCTGTTTCAGCTGCAAACACACTTACGAAGGAAATGTATTCACTAAAAAGTATGATATGTGGGTAGACTCCTGGCCTATTGCTGCTTTCTGAAGATTTCTGCCTTAAGAAGAAACAAAATCCCTCATGTTATAAGGGGAGACATCAGCAATCTATTGCCACTCCCATAAATCTGTTTCTATGGAGCTGAGTTATAGTAAATTCATATTTGGAATTATGTCACCACATCTCTGAGATCTCTAAAATAAAACTTCAAGCAACTATAAGATTTCACTCATAGAGCATCATATTCAGGGAAGAAACTCTTTTTATCTTTCTGAAATCCGAAGTCAAATACTTGTTTTAAAAAATTGAATCCCCATTCTCTTGGTCAGACTTTAAAACCACACATATCTTTCAAACACAAATAAATTTGAGAGATTCTCTTCACAATTTGCATATTTTACTACAATTACTAGAGGAGAGTTATAACAGGGGATGTTCAGAACGGATTGTGAGCATTATGGGATGGTAGGATAATACAGTAGCACCATCATGGTGAAGAGCATGCTTATGGGCTGGTCTGGACAGAATATAACAATGTTGGACATTGTTGAGACAAAAACAAACTTTGACATAATTTGCTAAATAATACCTATAATCCTCTGTTCTTTTATTATTGCTCCAAATATAAAATTAGGCTTCAGGATTCTCAACGATGTAAGAATTATTTTCATGCCATCCACGGGGTCCTCCAGGCAAGAAGGCTGGAGTGGGTTGCCATTTCCTTTTCCAGTGGGTCACATTTTGTCAAAACTCCTCACTGTGACCTGTCTTGGGTGGCCCTACATGTCATGGCTCATAACTTCATTGAGTTACATAAGTCCCTTTGCCATGACAAAGGGCAATCCATGAAGGGGATACTAAGGGAAATCAACCCCGAATATTCACTTGAAGGACTATGCTTGAAACTGAAGCTCCAACACTTTGGCCATCTGATGCAAGGAGCCGACTCACCATTAGCTGGAAAAGCCCTTAATGCTGGAAAAGACTGAAGGCAAAAGGAAAAGGAGGCAGCAGAGGATGAGATGGTTAAGTAACATCACAAACTCAATGGACATGAATTTGAGCAAACTCTGGGAGACAGTGGAGGACAGAGGAGTCTGGTGTGCTGCAGTCCATGGGGTCACAGAGTAGGACATGACATAGCAACTGAAAAACAACAAAGAATTCTTTGCATTCATTTTTCAGTGATATTTTTCAAATATTACTTTTTTTTTGGAGAAAGCTTAAAGATTTGTTTTCAAGGAAACATATACAAAACCTGATGCTCCAATACTTTGGCCACCTGATTAGAACAGCTGACTCATTGGAAAATACCCTGATGCTGGAAAAGATTAAGGGCGGGAGGAGACAGAGGGGTGATAAAGGGGTTACAGAGGATGAGATGGTTGGATGGCATCATTGACTCAATGGACATGAGTTTGAATAAACTCCAGGACATAATGAAGGACAAGGGAGCCTGGTATGCTGCAGCCATGGAGTCACAAAGAATTGGACATAACTTGGTGACTAAACAACAAAATGCAAAACCAGAAATAGATTTACAGAGAGAAAACAAACTTATGGTTATCAGGGGAGAGTGTGGGAGAGGAGAAGATAATTAGGAGACTGGGATAAACAGGTATACCTGACTATGTATAACACAGATCAACAATAAAGTCCTACTGTATAGCACAGGGAACTATATTCAATATCTTCTAATAACCTATAATGGAAAAGAACATGTATACAATATGTATGTATGAGATGTATACATAAAAGGACGTAACATACACTTTGACTGCACTCCTGTATTTCAACAAGAAGGATTATTTTTACTATAATACCTTATAAATGCAAAGACAGAATTTACCATTTTTGAGCATTAACAGTGGACTAGTGACTGTCAGGCATTAGTGTGAACTATCCAACAGGAATGCTGTCAGAGAGACCCTGGCACCAATGCTCCACCAAGCAGAACACTTCTAACTGGATCAACACATCATGAGCACAGAGAATAAAAAGTGGTGACGAATGTGGGCACCCCCCGACCCCCACCCCCAGCAACAATGCTCCCGCCTGCAGGTACAGATTGATTCAAAGCTGCTTCCTTTTGAGGCTGGCTATAACTGCACCCTAGGGTGGGTCATAACAAGAGTTTACATATTCAGAAATGGGTGATGGTTCTCCTGAGCCATGGAGGGGATCAGATAGCAAGAGATAGATCTAATTTGATCCTAGATCTCTCCTGACCAAACTGACAGTGATTCATTTGCAGAAGATATTTAAGACAACATTAGAAGTTGTCATCTACCTTTCATTCTTAACCCCAAATCTTGTGCAGTCACGTTGAAAGCAGTAACACAAGGACTGTATGTGTTATAAATGTATTTTTAATATTTATATATTTATTTGGCTTCACTGACTCTTTGTCCCAACACTCAGGATTTTTAGTCACGGAATGTGAACTCTAGTTGCAAAAAGGAGGAACCAGCTGCCTGACCAAGGTCCCCTGTTTGGGAGCGTGAAGACTTAGTCACTGGACCACTGGGGAAGTCCCTGTTGTTATTTTTTGCTTCTTAAGGAATTGTTATGATACAATTTAAATCTTTCACTAGATTTTCTATTTCATAAAGCAAATTTAAGAAAGTTTAAAAATATAACAGTACTATATATCAATTCTACACAGATAGTTGAATATTTTTCTTATTAATAGTAACTAAAGCAGGTTGTTTCTTGACAAACGTACTGTAAGTTAGGTTCTTTTTCTCAGTGAACATGGTACAGAAACTTACAGGAAAACAGTGCATAGTGAGTACATCTTAAATCAGAACTGGATTCAGGCTCATGTAATGTTCTGGAATCAGCATTATTTTCTACTTGTCACTGTAGAGTACAAGTGAAGTGGAGAAGACAATTCACTAACTTAATCACTGTCTTATTTCTCATTAACTCCTCTCCATAAAAAATATAATATAATAGTAGAATATAAGAAGTCCAGTACAATAAAAATACTGAAAGGTGGTTAAATTATAATTTTTAAAATATACCTTCACTCCCAAATTTCATGGTTTAGTCAGGAATGAAATAGCATGCATATGAAACTGAATTTTTTAGTAAATCATACACAGAACATATTCTATGTAGAATTAGACTTCATAGCTCTGTTTAAATGTTTCAGTCAACAAACATTCAGCGAGCTCCCACTGAGTTCAGGTTATAAGAGGGGTGCCAGGCTACCGCAGCCCGGTGGGGTCTGGGTTCACTGCTGCACAGTTAGGTGCTCCTTATTTGAACCAAAAAGTGCTGAGCAACACTGAGAGGTGACTCTTCTACTTCTTGGACTAAGTGACTTTTAAAAGCGTATCATAAGTCTCCATAGTCACTTAAGCTCCAGGAGTTGGTGATGGACAGGAAAGCCTGGTGTCCATGGGGTCTCAGAGAGTCAGACACGACTGAACGACTGAACTGACAGTCACTTAAGGTTTCTTTTTGCAAGAGATGGTGGTGGTTGGTGACAGTCCAGGTGGAAGAAGCTCTATACTGACATCTCAGCCAAGGCCAAGTGTCTTTATTTCTCAGTTCAAGTGAACTTAGCTATCAATCTATCAATATCTGCTCTGACCTTAAAATAAGCAGCAAGTCATCTAGAGAAGGCATAGAGAATTGAAAAATATTCACTATAACATCAGAAGTTATGTATTTTGAGTGTTATGCCTCTTTTGCTGTTCATGAGCACATGATTATAGCTAGTTTGGGTATTTTTTTCTATATTAAACAGAGTTCCTAAAATTAAAACCATAAACCTCCAATACAAAAGAATTGATGGGGAGTAGTAAGAAGCCATGTAAGTATCAAAGAAAAAAAAAATGTGAAAGTGAACGTTTAAGCAAAGAAGACCAATCATCTGACTCACCGGCAAACCGATACCATGTGAGGGAATTATATGAATGAGCATTTTGTGGTAATAATGGCAGTATACTAAACACCATGAACATCACGCAACTCCCAGTCATACCTCACTAAAACAAAACAGAAGCATTTTGAAAGTTCAAATGAAATAGTTTTATCTAATATAAACCCAAATTGCTGAGCTGGAAATCATCTCTCATAGGTCATTTGGAAGTCAAATAAAATTTTATGACTGCAAACACAAATTGTTCTCAAAATGATTTTTGTGCAAACATTGTTATTTAAGGATTATCTGTCACCTACTTTGAAAATATAACTGAACAGTCTGCATCTGTTGGAGGATCAATTTATGTTTTACACTAAATAAAACACCCAAGGGAAAATGGATATATAAAAATAACTCTCCTAAATTAGAAGCACATAGTTTTTTTAACACATTGTCAGGGGCTGATTTTATTATTGTTTTCTATCAATGAGCTGCCAATCACTGATGGAAAGACATGACAGTAACAAATTGCTCTTTTATCTGTTTCATGTTATCGTTCTATTTGGTATCACTTTCTACTTTCTGTCCCACTTAAGATATCTTCAGTTCAGTTCAGTTCAGTTCAGTCGTGTCTGACTCTTTGCGACCCCATGAATCGCAGCATGCCAGGCTTCCCTGTCCATCACCATCTCCCAGAGCTCACTAAGATTCATGTCCATTGAGTCAGTGAGGCCATCCAGCCATCCCATCCTCTGTCATCCCCTTCTCCTCCTGACTTCAATCCTTCCCAGCATCAGGGTCTTTTCTAATGAGTCACTTCTATGCATCAGGCAGCCAAAGTATTGGAATTTCAGCTTCAGCATTAGTCCGCCCAAAGAATCAGGACTGATCTCCTTTAGGATGCATTGGTTGGATCTCCTTGCAGTCCAAGGGACTCTCAAGACTCTCAACACCACAGTTCAAAAGCATTAATTCTTCGGTGCTCTGCTTTCTTTATGGTCCAACTCTTACCTCCATACATGACTACTGGAAAAACCATAGTTTGACTAGATGGACCTTTATTGGTAAAGTAACATCTCTGTTTTTTAACATTCTGTCTAGGTTTGTCATAGCTTTCTTCCAAGGAGCAAGCATCTTTTAATTTCATGACTGCATTCAAAATTTGCAGTGATTTTGGAGCCCAGAAAAATAAAGTCTGACACTGTTTCCATTGTTTCCCCATCTATTTGCTATGAAGTGATAGGACCAGATACCATGATCTTAGTTTTCTGAATGCTGAGTTTTAAGCCAGCTTTTTCACTCTCCTCTTTCTCTTTCATCAAGAGGCTCTTCACTTCCTCTTCGCTTTCTGCCATAAGGAGGTGTTATCTGCATATCTGAAGTTATTGATATTTCTCCCAGCAATCTTGATTCCAGTTTGTGCTTCATCCAGCCCAGCATTTCACATGATGTACATAAGTTAAATAAGCAGGACAACAATACACAGCCTTAATGTACTCCTTTTCCAATTTGGAACCACCATGTTTGGCTGTAACTGTTGCTTCTTGACCTGCATACAGATTTCTCAGGAGTCAGGTCAGGTGGTCTGGTATTCACATCTCTGAAAGAAATTTCCACAGTTTGTCGTGGTCTACACAGGCTGGATGGCATCACCAAATCAATGCACATGAGTTTTGGTGAACTCCGGGAGTTAGTGATGGACAGGGAGGCCTGGTGTGCTGCATTTCATGGGGTCACAAAGAGTCGGACACAACTGAGCAACTGAACTGAACTGAACTGAACACACTCAAAGGCTTCTATTTAGTAAACAAAGCAGAAGTAGATGTTTTTCTGAAACGCTTTGCTTTTTCTATGATCAAATGGATGTTGGCAATTTCATCTCTGGTTCCTCCACCTTTTCTAAATCCAGCTTGAACAACTGAAAGTTCTTGGTTCACATACTGTTGAAGCCTAGTTTGGAGAATTTTGAGCATTACTTTGATAGCCTGTGAGGTAAGTGCAATTGTGTGGTAGTTTGAACATTCTTTGGCATTGCCTTTCTTTGGGATTGGAATGAAAACTGACCTTTTTCAGTCCTGTGGCCACTGCGGAGTTTTCCAAATTTGCTGACATATTGAGTGTAGCACTTTAACAGTATCATCTTTTAGGACATGAAATAGCTCAGCTGGAATTTCATCACTCCACTAGCTTTGTCTGCAGTGATACTTCCTAAGGTCGACCTGACTTCCTACTCCAGGATGTCCACCTCTAGGTGAGGATCACACCATGGTGGTTACCTGGTTCATGAAGATCATTTTTGTATATTTCTTCTGTGTCTTCTTGTCCCCTCTTCTTAATATCTTCTGCTTCTGTTAGATCCATACCATTTCTACCCTTTTTTGTGCCCATCTTTCCATGAAATGTTTCCTTGGTATCTCTAATTTTCTTGTAGAGATCTCTAGTCTTTCCCATTCTATTGTTTTCCCCTATTTCTTTGCACTGATCCCTGAAGAAGGCTTTCTTATCTCTCCATGCTATTCTTTGGACCTCTGCATTTGCCTTTAGCTAAAGGCAAAGATGTGGTTTAGGACCCAGCTGGTGTCCAATAGGTAAAGTAAGTCTCCTACTTAGGAGCCTTCAATTTTCAAACTTTCAAATATGTGAACATGGAGCTCACTAAGACCTGATGGCACTGGAGGCCCAGAGAGAGGATGAAGAGAGACAAGAGGAAGAAGTAACTGAAGAATAAAAACAGGAAATGGGGTCTTTATCTGAGGAGGCATTGTGCGTTTTTGAGAACAAGACCCAAACGCAGAACGTTACACAAAGGCTGCAGCAGCTGTTCAGAATGAGCCCAGCGCTATGGCATCACCTATGACAAGAAATAAAGAGCTTCCACCCAGACATCACTGGACTGTTTTTTCAAGAGAGTAGACAGAATTGAATCTTTCAAGGAACCAGAACTTGTGCCTCAATATCAGGCATGCAGCAGCTCGCACTCTCTGTCCCGTTGCTGACGCCGACTTTACCATCTCCCACGTTCTCTCCCTCCTCCAGGCAGCAGCTCTTCTCTGTTCACTTGATGCCAGCCCCTGTATGCCAGTTGTTGTACTTTACTACTGTACTTTTCAAGGTACTGTGCTGCTGCTGCTGCTAAGTTGCTTCAGTCGTGTCCGACTTAGTGCGACCCCATAGATAGCAGCCCACCAGGGGCCCCCATCCCTGGGATTCTCCAGGCAAGAACACTGTACTGTAAGATTAAAATGTTTTATTTCTTGTTTCATTTTTATGTATTATTTGTGTGGAAAGTACATATAAACCTATTATTCTGTGTGTGTGTGTGTGTGTGTGTGTGTGTGTGTGTGTGTGTATGCACGCTTGTACTTATTTGCTCAGTTGTGTCTAACTCTTTGGGACCCCATGAACTGTAACTCACTAGGCTTCTCTGACCATGGAATTCTCCAGGCCAAGAATATTGGAGTGGGTTGCCATTCCCTTCTCCATGGGATCTTCCTGACCCATGGATCAAACCCAGGTCTCCTGGTCTCCTGCATTGCAGGTGGATTACTATAGAGTCTATTTTGTCAGTTGGGTACCTAAGCCAACTTTGTTGGACTTATGAACAAATTGGATTTAAGAAACAGGCTCTTAGAACAGAACTCCTTTTTATACAGGGAACTTACTATTGTTTCTACAACTGTCTTCAATATGGAACACTCAATTTAATGAAATGGCAATCTTCTGCTTCATTATAAAGGCTGAGTTTGCCAGCCCTGTGACCCTACAGAGTTTGCCGTCTTCAAGTAACAATATATTTGTGTACTACTTGGGCATATCTATAAGTGAAACAAATCTGTATTAAAATGAACACTGATAGTCCTTTAGCTCCTTAAGGAATAGACTTAGGAAAAAAATATTTCATCAATATGCCTATTTATGTCTGCTTTTATCACAGTGAATTTTTAAGTGAACACAATTAAGAGGAAAGTTGTTTCTGACATTTTAAAAAAGGTTGGCAAGGCTTTTTGTCACACACGTACCCACACAAAAGCTTAATTTTAGTAGGCAAATTGTGATTCTTTCAGGTCTTGAGCAACTATATCTTAACATGTCCAAAAGGTACTTTTTAAATATTTCACCGTGAGTGTTATTTAAATGTTATTGTGTATGTTTAATTTCATTTATTTTCCCATGAGGTGAAGTGAAGTCGCTCAGTCATGTCCAACTCTTTGCAACCCTGTGGACTGTAGCCCACCAGGCTCCTCTGTCCATGGGGTTTTCCAGGCAAGAATACTGGAGTAGGTTGCCATTTCATTCTCCAGAGGATCTTCCCGACCCAGGGATCGAACCCAGGTCTCCTGCATTGCAGGTAGACGCTTTAACCTCTGAGCCACCAGGGAAGCCCATACAGATGGCCAATATTCTAAACACTTGTCCACCCTGTCTCACAAATTAGACTGCTATATATGTATAAATCAAGGGACTTCCCTTGTGGCTCAGACAGTAAAGAATCTGCCTGTAATGCAGGGGACCTGGGTTCTATCCCTGAGTCAGGAAGATCCCCTGGAGAAGGGAATGGCAACCCACTCCAGCTAGCCTGGAGAATTACATGGATAGAGAAGCCTGTTGGACTATGATCCATGAGGTCGCAGAGAATCAGACATGACTTGAGCATTTGTGTTTTTTTTCAACATTTTTTGTGTATGGTACAAGTCATATTTAATTTCATTTATCCCATTCAGATGGCCAATATTCTAAATACTTGTCCATTCTGTCTCACAAATTAAACTACTATATGTATATGTATATAAAACAATTTCTGTCTTTTTAAAATCTTTTTCAATGTACCATTTGGCTGTTCTTGAACAAAAACCACCATATAGTTATACCTTTATAATAAATTTTAATGCCTTGGTTACTCATAGCCGATTATTTTCTACATTAGTTTTCAAGTTAGCTAACTGAGTTCCATGAAATTCTATAAGAATCTCATTGAAATAATGCTTAATTTATACAATTATTGGAGGACATTTTACATAACTGTAATATTAAATTCTCCCAGCAGTAAACATGGTATTCCTCTCATTTATTTACATTTTATGTTTTTTTTTCTTTTTAAGACTATTTGAACAACTCCAAAGATAGCTACTGAAAATATAAGGAACATATATAAAACTGCTATTGAGTACACTCCTGTCAGCTAGAAAATGCCAGCATCAGATCTGTGATCTGATTATCAACATCCCAAAGCTGAATCCAGGGGTATGGAATAGAAACAGATGCATGGTGGAAAAAGTAACCACTGCTAGAGTTCTCGAAAATGTCAGCTGTTAAAATGTTCTAGCTCTTGGCTCCTCCCCCATCACCAAAAGAGACACTGGCTCATGTAAGACACATGCTTTCCAGCTATGGCACCCCACTCCAGTACTCTTACCTGGAAAATCCCATGGATGGAGGAGCCTGGTGGGCTGTAGTCCGTGGGGTCGCTGAGAGTCAAACACGACTGAGCGACTTCACTTTCACTTTTCACTTTCATGCATTGGAGAAGGGAATGGCAACCCACTCCAGTGTTCTTGCCTGGAGAATCCCAGGGATGGCAGAGCCTAGTGCGCTGCCATCTAAGGGGTTGTACAGAGTCAGACACGACTGAAGTGACTTAGCAGCAGCTGCTATTTCAGTAAAGTTCTAATTATCTTTACAAAGATCTCGCACATCTGTTTTTAGTTGAACTGAAAGGTAGCAATTGTGTAGTTGTCATGAGTAGGGTAATTTTTCACACCTTTCACCACAGGTTCTTCATCACACAACTTTCAGTTTTTCCTCAGTACTTACAATGCTGAAATCATCCTATGTAACATGCATTAGTGCCCCTCTCTGCTTTCCGGAAGAGGGATTCCTGGAAAGCTAACAAGGGTCTGTTCTGTTGCCGCATCCCCAGCATCAAGAATAACATGGTCCACAGAAGGTGCATCATGTGCCTGTTGAACTAATAAACTGACATGTATCTAGCAATATGCCTTATATGTAACTATACAAGAGTCAGACTGGCTTAATGGTCTCATGATATTTTGAAAATTCACTAGCGATCCAGCGGTTAGGACTCTGAGCTTCCACTGCCCAGGTTCAATCCTGGTTGGAGAACTAAGATCTTGCAAACCACGTAGCACAGCCAGGAAAAAAAAAAAAAAAGGTTTATGATCTTGTAATACTGCTGTCCATTTAGCAAGGACACCAAAAGGACTGACATCCTAGCCAAACCATGAGCATCTACTCAATAAAAATGACTGACTTGACTTACTTAACTATCTCATGGCTCCTCCCACTGCTTCCTTTCAATTCTTTTTACCCATTTATTACACTTTAATGTGTCTCTTTTTTATCTCCTCTCATTTAAAAGGACTTCTTTTTTCCTCCCTCCATTTATCTCATCCAAAGGAATTTCATTAGGACAAAAACTTAGAACGTTTCAGACAAATAAAGGCTGAAGTGAACTTAAATGTTTTTGTTTTAACTCTTGAATGAAAAGATGAGCACAGCACATAATTATCTTCTGCTTCTAAGAAATTTCCTCTTTTGTATACTGTCTCTGTGAAGCTCTGTTCTCCATAATCTTCTCAAAGATGCTATCCCTACCATATTTACCAATAAATGGCTTTTATCTTATTTACCTATAAATAAATTGATATTGCATAATTGTTTCCACCAGGTTTATAACACTTTTTTTGAAAAAGAAGAAATATGGAATGAATGCTTCAAAAGAATGCTCAGTTACTATATCACTGATACATAAACACCATGAAGTTTAAGAAATCCTTTAAATACAAAGCTGTTTCCTATGGGGAAATAAATGGTTTTCTCACCCATTCATGTTCACTACGATATCCCAAAGTTTAACTCAATTTTACTGCATTTATTTGTATATCTTGCTATAGTTACATGACAACAAAAGCTATGCTTTATAAAACTACTGCAACGTTTCTTTGAAGAAACTGTTCAAAGGAAATGGTAAAGGCGGAAAGATCATAGAATACACTGAACACTGTGTGATTCAAAACGCTAAAAGTCAACATGGAGGGAAAATCCTATAGGTCAACAGAATAAAGGTTCACAAGCAGGAGCTTTTTTATGTTGAGTGTATGGTATAAGGAAAATCAACATGTGACATAAAGGCCATAATCCTTGGTATCCCTTCCTGTGACCGCTCAGTCTGCAGTAGCAGCTGCAACGTCTCTTAAGGAGATGCCAACACGGGGGTTTAATCAGCTTAGGGTGGGAAGTGTGTAAGAAATTCTTTGCAAATATGAGCACTAAAAAAGAGACAAATGGAAAGAAGTGGAACAAATCTAGGCAATTTATAGAGGAACAGGCCTAAAACGGATTAGGTTTGAAAATATTATCCTGGCAAAGACCGGAAATCAAGAAACAAATAAGCAAGGGCAAAGATCCAGTGAGTCTAATGAAAAAGTAACTGCATTGTCCAGAGTTTTGGTAACAGTTTTGATGGAATATATGAAGTGGTGCAGGGATAATAATAAAAACAAATGAATGAATAAACTGACTTTTGTAATGGGCCTTGCATAAGAGAATTCATCTTTTATGACTGTCATCTATTTCAAAGCATCCAATCATTTTTACTCAATACCTATATATTTAGGTTTTTGTTTATAGATTAATATAAAGTGTGCTTAGGTAATTAATTCAAGTGAAAATGAATTAAGAAAGACTCCAAGAAAGTTTGTTAAAGAGAATATACTTCTTAGACTATACTGCTTAAATACTGTACCCACGGGCTTTAAAAGATATATATATATATATATTTATGTTATTGGCTAGTCTGTAATACTTTGCTATTACTGTAAATGGACACTGGGATCCTGACCATGTGTTATCCATAGAAAGATGAAGGTGTCACCAAGGATGTGTCAATTTCAGGCTTTTAACTTTATACTACTGCCTGTTATAGACCTCTAGAGACTAGTTCTCAAATGCCTTTTTTTTTTTTTTTGGATAAATCTATACCTTTTCTGATCCTAAATAATTAAATGGGATATTTTAAAGGAATAAAACTAATAAAATAATAAATAACACAAAACCCTTAAGATTATAAAAATAAGCCTCTTTAAAAAACATACATAAGATCACTAAACCTCTATTTACCACTTAGATTAAAAGTAATACTTTTACCCACTCTCGTTATACTTGGACTCCTTTAATCAATAGTTACAGCTCTGTCCTTTGCCACACTTGTCATAAATATAATAATATACTGAAATTTATTTGTACATATACAATATGTACACACACATCACTAAACCCAAATATAAACAATGAGTCACAGATGTGGATTTCTGGGAAATCAAAAACTGAGTCTATGGTCTGAAACAAACACAAACAAGGCTAGAACTTCAAATCCCAACGTGATTAAGGATTTGTTTATTCTAACATACACATTAGCAGACATTTCTGGTGGCATCGCTTTGATCAGCTTCAACTGGAATACACTGTTGACTCAGAGCTTCAAAGGGTAGGCGATCAGAGGGGGACCAGCACACAGCCACGGACCAAACGCACACACTAACCTCATCCCATGTGAGCATCCAGGCACATCGGCCAGGCTTTCGCAGCTTAGGGGCCTTTGCTGTTCTTTAATTAAAGAAAGTGTTTATCTTCTTAACCAGGCTGGAGATTACTTGAGGCCACAAAACATACTTTGGTATGTTTCCCTTTTCAAACATTCCAAGTCAATGCAACTGAATATAGAATTTCAAATGATTCCATCTTTGACAGGAAACATTCTGCACCCAATATGCATTTAGGTGCCCATGAATCTTAGGATTTCGGTGAATGATAACATTCAAACTGTTAGTCATTTGTTTAAAAAAAAAAAAAGAATTCTTACACTGAAAGAAACTAACTATATAACATGAAATCTAGAAAACTCAGCAGTGACCACAGGACTGGAAAAGGTCAGTTTTCATTCCAATCCCAGAGGAAGGCAATGCCAAAGAACATTCAAACTGCCACACAATTGCACTTGTCTCACAAGCTAGCAAAGTAATCTCAAAATTCTACAAGCCAGGCTTCAACAATATGTGACCCGTGAGCTTCCAGATGGTCAAAGCTGGATCTATAAAAGGCAGAAGAACCAGAGATCAAACTGCCAACATGCACTGGATCATAGAAAAAGCAAGAGAATTCCAGAAAAAAACATCTATTTCTGCTTTATTGACTACACCAAAGCCTTTGACTGTGTGGATCACAACAAACTGTGGAAAATTCTTCAAGAGATGGGAAAACCAGACCACCTGACCTGCCTCCTGAGAAATCTGTACACAGGTCAAGAAGCAACAGTTAGAACTGGACATGGAACAACAGATTGGTTCCAAATCGGTAATGGAGTACACATCAAGGGTCTATAAGATCACCCTGACTGTTTAACTTATATGTAGAGTACACCATGTGAAATGCCAGGCTGAAGCAGAAGTTAGAATCAAGATTGTCGGGAGAAATATCAATAACCTCAGATATGCAGATGACACTATCCTTAAGCAGAAAGTGACTAAAGTGAAAGAGGAGAGGGAAAAAGTTGGCTTAAAACTCAACTTTCAGAAAACTAAGATCATAGCATCTGGTCCTATCACTTCATGACAAATAGATGGGGAAACAATGGAAACAGTGACAGACTTTACTTTTGGGGGCTCCAGAATCACTGCAGATGGTGACTGCAGCCATGAAATTAAAAGACATTTGCTCCTTGGAAGAAAAGTTATGACCAATTTAGACAGCATATTAAAAAGCAGAAACATTACCAACAAAGGTCCGTCTAGTCAAAGCTATGATTTCTCCAATAGTCATGTATGGATGTGAGGGTTAAAGAAAGCTGAGCGCCAAAGAATTGATGCTTTTGAAATGCGGTGTTAGAAGAGACTCTTTTTGAGAGTCCCTTGAACTACAAGGAGATCCAACACGTGCATCCTAAAGGAAATCAGTCTTGAATATTCATTGGAAGGACTGATGCTGAAATTGAAACTCTAATACTTTGGCCACCTGATGCAAAGAGCTGACTCACCAGAAAAGACCCTGACACTGGGAAAGACTGAACGCGGGAGAAGAAGGGGATGACAGAGGATCAGATGGTTGGATGACATCGCTGATGGAATAGACATGAGTTTGAGTAATTTCAAGGATTTGGTGATGGACAGGGAGGTCTGGCATCCTGCAGTCCATGAGGTCTCAAAGAGTCAGACACGACTGAGAAACTGAAATGATAAAACACTAAATGCATCATGAGATTTTCAAAATAAACACATCTACTATTTATTATAACTGACCCCTACCAAGATTAGGATTATGCAACTACTTTTCACCCATCTAGATTAGCAGCTCCCAGAATAAGTTAAGAAAAATCTTTTGACCACAGCTCTCATCTCCTCACCCCTGAATCCAAAGCAAGCATGAACTTGGACTGGCGATTCATTTCTTATATGATATTATACATGTTTCAATGCCATTCTCCCAAATCTTCCCACACTCTCCCCCTCCCCGAGGGATGGTAAGGGGAGGGAGGTGGGAGGGGGGTTCAGGATGGGGAACACGTGTACACCTATGGCAGGTTCATGTTGATGTATGGCAAAACCAATAAAATATTGTAAAGTAATTAGCCTCCAATTAAAATAAATAAATTTAAATTAAAAAAAAAAAAAAGAAAAACAAAGCAAGCATGACTGCCAACCTTCTTCCTGGGGATCCAGTTCAGAATCGTGCTCTGGATCACTGTTTCTGAAAGTGTAGTAAATGAACCACTAACAGTTCTTAATGTGATTTTGGTTAGTACATTGAAAGGGCATGTTCTTTAACAGTTGATAATTCACTTTAATAGATATTATATATACATAAATTATATTTTTGTTTCCATGGATATTTCCTACTGCTTTCTTTAAAAAAAAAGTCTATTTATTTAAGTGAAGAGTTGTTCAATGTAAGGGAAAATTTTTAGGGATATTTGAGTGAATAATTTACTGACTAACAGGTGAGTATAATTTTCTTAAAAACTGTGAACAAGTATAAAGCAGTGTCATATCTTGAATAACAGCAAGAAGTTCATGAGGATGGAATCAAGGCTGACATGCTCACTGTTTTATACCGAGGCTCCATCCAGCACGTTCTTTGGATTTATTATGCTCTTAAAAAACATTTGTGGGAAGTATATAATTTGCCTTGCCACTTAATTTTTAAAAAATTAGGGACCCAAAATGGGTAGAAGAAATCATAAAATCATAGCAGAAACAGATGAAATAGGAACAGAGAAAACAATATCAAACAAAAAGGAAACTAAAAGTTGGTTCTTTGAAAAGAAAAAAACTTGATAAACCTTTAGCCAGGCTCATCAAGAAAAAAGGGATAGGACTCAAATCAACAGAATTACAAGTGAAAAGGAAGAAGTTACAACAGACATTAAGGAAATAAAAGAAGATCATAAGAGATTACTACAAGCAACTACATGCCAATTAAATGAACAACCTGGAAGAAATGGACAAATTCCTAGAAAGATAGAGCAGCTGAACAGAACCAGGAAGAAACAGAAAATATGACCAGACGAATCACAAGTAATGAAATTGAAACTGTGATGAAAAACCTTCCAACAAGCAAAAGTCCAGGACCAGACTCCTTCACGGGTGATTTGTGTCAAACATTTAGAGAAGAACTAACATCTCAACCTCTTCCATAAAAACTGAAGAGGGAGGAACACTCCCAAGCTCATCCTATGAGGCTACCATTACGCTGGTACCAAAACCAGACAAAGATATCATAAAAAAAAAAAGATTAGAGGTCAATAACACTGATGAACAAAGATGCAATAACCCTCAATACTAGCAAACAGAATCCACAAAACATTAAAAGGATCACACACCGTGATGAAGTGGTATTTACCCCAGGGACGCAAGGATTCTTTAATATGTACAAATCAATCAATGTGATACACTCTATTAACAAATAGAATAATAACTACATGATCATTTCAATAGATGCAGAAAAAGCTTTTGACAAAATTCAGCACACGTTTATGATAAAAACTCTGCAGAATGTGGGCATAGAGGAAACCTACCTCAACATAATAAATGCCACATACATGACAAAACCCACAGCAAACATCATTCTCAGTGGTGAAAAACTGAAAGCATTTCTTCTAAGATTATGAACAAGATAAGGGTGCCCACTCTCTCCACTATTATTCAACATACTTTGGAAGTCCTAGCCACAGCAATCAGAGAATAACAAGAAATAAAAGAATCTAGATAGGCAAAGAAGAAGTAAAAAAAATAAGCATCAGCTTTGAGCAAAAAAAAAACAACAGCAAAATTACATACGTAAAGTGATTCAATGAATACTCAAATCCAGTACTGCAAAGATCTTTCATTGCTTTTACTGAAACTACCACAAGTCATTTCTGGTCAAAATCCTGAAAGCTGGCTCCTGGAATATAACAGTATAACAAATTTGGTGTTTACTGTTACATAGGCACACATCAACACTTGCAGAAGTAATGATGAGATATGTAGGACTGAAGACAGTGTGACATGGCCAAATACCAGCTATGAAGTCCCTTCTATACTAAAATCAAAACCAAAACCTTAACAACCCTTGGGACATTAGCTCTGAGACATTAAATTACAAAATGCTAAAAAAATGTGATAACAATTGTATAATAATTGTTCAACTGTATAATTGTAAACATGTGCAGCTGTGTATTGTATGGTTAATAAGTTGACTTAACTACAACAAATATGGAAAGAAAAAAATAATGTATACCATAAAATAACCATTTTCAAGGAATTAAAAAAGTAAAACTATAGATCATAAGCTGTATATCAATATTTATTTAAATATTTAAAATATTTATTAAATATCCAGCTTGAAGACTCAAACGCAAGAAAAACTTTAGTTTAAGCTGGTTTCTAGACAGACCTTGGAGAACAATGGTGACTCAGATACAACAAAACCTTTGACTAGCAAAACAGATTTTACCCAATCTGGGGACAATTTACACATGGTTAGGTCAAGGCAGCTGAAATAAACAACAACAATAAAAAATCAGTAGTTTCCCTATGACTCAGCTTAAGAAATTAAACAAGCCAATCCACCTGAAAAAAGAAAAACAGACAATATTTCATTTCCCTCCAGCTGCCTCTTGGTCAAAACATTGGGAAGATATCAGACAGAATAAAATTTCTCTATTTGATAACTTATTTTTGAAATGGCTAAGGTGCTTTTAGGTATATGCACCACCCTGATCATGTAGATATTGAAATTATCAGGAAACAAAGCAAAAATAATTGATGAGTGCAAAAAGAATTAGTCTCCTCTCCTCCCAATCTCATCACATTCACTAATGTACTGTCTATGGACTTTCCTATTTGGGGTATTTCATATAAACAAGATCATATAATAAATGGCCTTTTATGAATAGCTTCTTTTACTTTGTTTCCTTGTTGATTACCTGTCTGGATGATGAATTCACTGTTAGAAGTGTAGTATCAACAACCCTACTCTTCTTGAATTGTCTGTTTCTCCTTTCTTATCTGTTAGTATTTGCTTAGTATATCAGGGTACTCCCATGAAGTAGGATATAAGCAGGAAATTTTTAGTAGATGTCCTTTATCAAGTTGAGGAAATTTCCTCTACTCCTAGTTTGCTGACGTTCTATTAGTAAAGCATTTTAGATTATTTGTCCCATATTATCTGCATATCAAATGATCACATATTTTTCCTGCTTCATTTTGCTGGTATGGTCAGTTTCATTGATTTTTGTTTTTGGGTTTTGTCATTGTTTTTGCTGTTGTTTCTTTTTCTTTATTTATTTTAACCATTTAATTTTATCCAAAACTTTATCATTATTCATTTCTTTATGTTTAAATTGGAGGATAACTGCTTTAAATACTGTATTAGCTTCTGCTTTTCAACAATATGAAATCAGCTACATTAAACTTTTAATTTTGTACTGGAGTACAGTTGATTAACAATGTTAGTTTCAGGAGTCCAGCAAAGTGATTCAGTTATACACATAACACGTACCTATTCTTTTTCAAATTCTTTTCCCATTTAGATTGTTATGTAACATTGAACAGACTTCCCTGTGCTACACAGTAAGCGTTTGTTCATTACCTATTTTAAATAAAGCAGTGTGTATACATTCATCTCCCCAAACTCCCTAACTTCCTACCCTTTCTTCCCATCCTTCACTCTGGCCCTATATATATATATATAGAGAGAGAGAGAGAGAGACTCATTCTCTAAGTCTATGAGTCTGTTTATACTTTGTAAATAAGCATTATAGACTTCAGTTCCTTGCTCCCTCTTTTAAGTTGTTTACTTTCTTAAAACCCTACTCTTGGAAAACAGCCCAATTTTGACACAGATAACAGGAAAATGAATTCTCCAAAGGCACAAGAAAGCCAAACAAGTGAGTGTCACTAGCAAATATAGCACATTAATAATAAAGAATAAAGCTGCTGATCAGTCGTTAAGCCTTTACATAAACAATGGGGCATTTACTCCAAATTCCTGTTTTCTAAAACATGATTTATGGACATTTTTGAGCTACTGTATAGAACATGCAGACTTTCACTGTTTTGACTTTAAATAATAACACATTATTTTCCTCTCCTGAAATAAATACAGTTCTTTAAGACCATATATTACCAGGCAGACTTTCTAAGCTACAATTTATATCTCATGTAGTAATAAGTCTTCCGAGACTTATATATCTTATATTTGACCTTTTCATTATAGTACAACTGAAAAACTTTGTTTTTTTAATTTTAAAACTTAAGTCTTCAACCCTTGGCATCTACTATCTATCTTTTAATTCCTTTGCAAATTGTATCAAGGAATTTTCTGACAAAAATATTTTAGGGAAAACAAACTGCCTCAAGATTCAAAAATCTTAAAAGAATTCTCTCCCCTATTTCTAAGATATAATAATACAAAAATACAACATGGTATGATTTATTTAATGTGAAGAAGTATTAAGGAAGTTTCCCTTAAATGTGCATGAAATGCCCCAGACATAAGACAATCCAAAAAATACTCAAAAAACATAAGAGAGTTAAATTATCTCTTTAAATAAATAAAGACACAAGGTTCAGAAAGCTAAACTATGCCATACATAAAGCTTATAATTACAGAAAGTTGTGTTGAGAAATATTTTTCTTCTTCTTAAAAAAGTAAAATTTGGCACAATAGAGATATTTTCACTAAATCGTTCAGCAGTGGATTCTGAAATGGGGTTTCTCCGGTGGTGCAGTGGTAAAGAACTGCCTGCCAGTGCAGGTGATCTGGGTTCAATCCCTGGGTCAGGAAGACCCCCTGGAGAAGGAAATGACAACCCTCTCAGCATTTCTGCCTGGAGCATTCCACAGACAGAGGAGCCTGATGGGCTACATACAGTCCATGGGATTTGCAAAAGAGTGGGACACAACCGAGCGACTTAACAACAGCAAGAGATTCGGAAAGACTTACCTAAAGCCATTTTAAGCACAAATGTAAATGAAACACGAACTGCCTTATTAAGATACCTGCAGCCTTCAAGTCCACAATGTTACAGAAAATGTCACTTGGCCACTCTGGCTTGATGTCATCACTGGTCTAGCCTTAGCATCATTCTTATGCACTTCTCCTCATGTGTCTCTATGGAACAAGACTGCATTCTTCTGTGTACTGCATTCTTCTACCGCATTTTCCTATTATTTCAGAATAGAGTACAGTTGGAAAAGACCTAAGAGGTCATCAGGTCCAACTCTTAATTTACAGATGAGGAGTATGTAACTAAGCACCATGATATGGTAAGACCAAAGTCACTGGATGAAAGCCACTGGGGTTTTTCAGACTCTGAAACTGAAAACACACCAAGGAGATCTTCAGACCCTTGGTTTTCCTCTCATTCTAGCCCACAATACTGCCCTCTCTTTCACATGCTTACAATTAGCCTACCTTGAGAATGATCAATTTCAGGGGCAGGGGCTATATTAACTCCTTTTTTGAAATGCCTTAAAAATGCAACATTCAAAACTTCTTGTCTTGATCGATAACACTGGCAATTTACCTTAGGCAAGAGAAAACAAATTAGCCAGAATAATTTCAGAGACCATTCGCTGTTGCATGTCACTGAATTATAGTAGTCCTGTGAGTTTTCTGAACTATCTTCTTGATAAGGGTACGGATAGCTTAAGGATCTGAGACTTGCTTTTTCCCTCTCAGTACCTTAAAGAAAACTCAAGTAGTTGTTTATCCAAACTGCAATTTTCTAAATTGTGATTTTTATCCACTGAAAACTTAACAATATCATCATAGCTTATGGGGACCCTTTAGGGTTTTACTTTTACCAGTGTGATGTGAAAGACGCTCAGTCATGTCCAACTCTTTGTGATCCCATTGGACTATACAGTCCATGGAATTCTCTAGGCCAGAATATTAAAGTGGGTAGCCTTTGCCTTCTTCAGGGGATCTTACCAACCCAGGGATCAAACTGAGGTCTCCCACACTGCAGGCAGATTCCGAGCATCTACCTAAACCCAAGCACATCCATAAAAAGCTTCGGGTCTCTTGACAAACACCACTCACACATCATTTTTGAAAGGACGTTAAGGATGCCCACCTGTTACAGGCCATTTAGAATTTATTCACTTTGACTCTTAGCAGATGAATTAAGCATGTGTATTCTTTTGTAAGTCTGTAAGGACCTATTTCCCTTTATTTAAGTCAAGCCCTGTTTGGACTCTGCCTCTAAGAAAAAAACTAAGCAAGATAGGAGGAAACCCATGCAAAGGCAAACCCAGCAATTAGTTTTGACCTTCAAATATATTTAGATTCCACAATAATGTCTCATTTGTGTTGTTGTTCAGTCGTAAGTCCTCCCCCGTCGCAAGATTCCTCTGTCCTCTAAGACCATTTCCCACAGTTTGGTCAAATTCATGCCAATTGAGTCAGTGATTCTATCTAACAATCTCGGCTTCTGCTGACCCCTTCTCCTTTGATTTTCAATCTTTCTCAGCATCAGGGTCTTTTCCAATGAGTTGCCTCTCATATCAGGGGCCTAAAATATTAGAGCTGCAGCGTCAGTCCTTCCAATAAATATTCAGGGTTAATTTCCTTTAGGATTGTCTGGTTTGATCTCCTTATAGTCTAAGGGACTCTCAAGAGTCTTCTCCAACACCACAATTTGAAAGCATCAATTCTTCAGTGCTCAAATTTACAGATGAGGAGTATGTAACTAAGCACCATGATATGGTAAGACCAAAGTCACTGGATGAAAGCCACTGGGGTTTTTCAGACTCTGAAACTGAAAACACACCAAGGAGATCTTCAGACCCTTGGTTTTCCTCTCATTCTAGCCCACAATACTGCCCTCTCTTTCACATGCTTACAATTAGCCTACCTTGAGAATGATCAACTTCAGGGGCAGGGGCTATATTAACTCCTTTTTTGAAATGCCTTAAAAATGCAAACATTCAAAACTTCTTGTCTTGATCGATAACACTGGCAATTTACCTTAGGCAAGAGAAAACAAATTAGCCAGAATAATTTCAGAGACCATTCGCTGTTGCATGTCACTGAATTATAGTAGTCCTGTGAGTTTTCTGAACTATCTTCTTGATAAGGGTACGGATAGCTTAAGGATCTGAGACTTGCTTTTTCCCTCTCAGTACCTTAAAGAAAACTCAAGTAGTTGTTTATCCAAACTGCAATTTTCTAAATTGTGATTTTTATCCACTGAAAACTTAACAATATCATCATAGCTTATGGGGACCCTTTAGGGTTTTACTTTTACCAGTGTGATGTGAAAGACGCTCAGTCATGTCCAACTCTTTGTGATCCCATTGGACTATACAGTCCATGGAATTCTCTAGGCCAGAATATTAAAGTGGGTAGCCTTTGCCTTCTTCAGGGGATCTTACCAACCCAGGGATCAAACTGAGGTCTCCCACACTGCAGGCAGATTCCGAGCATCTACCTAAACCCAAGCACATCCATAAAAAGCTTCGGGTCTCTTGACAAACACCACTCACACATCATTTTTGAAAGGACGTTAAGGATGCCCACCTGTTACAGGCCATTTAGAATTTATTCACTTTGACTCTTAGCAGATGAATTAAGCATGTGTATTCTTTTGTAAGTCTGTAAGGACCTATTTCCCTTTATTTAAGTCAAGCCCTGTTTGGACTCTGCCTCTAAGAAAAAAACTAAGCAAGATAGGAGGAAACCCATGCAAAGGCAAACCCAGCAATTAGTTTTGACCTTCAAATATATTTAGATTCCACAATAATGTCTCATTTGTGTTGTTGTTCAGTCGTAAGTCCTCCCCCGTCGCAAGATTCCTCTGTCCTCTAAGACCATTTCCCACAGTTTGGTCAAATTCATGCCAATTGAGTCAGTGATTCTATCTAACAATCTCGGCTTCTGCTGACCCCTTCTCCTTTGATTTTCAATCTTTCTCAGCATCAGGGTCTTTTCCAATGAGTTGCCTCTTCATATCAGGGGCCTAAAATATTAGAGCTGCAGCGTCAGTCCTTCCAATAAATATTCAGGGTTAATTTCCTTTAGGATTGTCTGGTTTGATCTCCTTATAGTCTAAGGGACTCTCAAGAGTCTTCTCCAACACCACAATTTGAAAGCATCAATTCTTCAGTGCTCAGCCTTTTTTATGGATCAGCTCTCACATCCATACATGACTGCAGAAAAACCATAGCTTTGACTGTATGGACCTTTGTCACATTTATTTGCTGTATATTAATTAAGTAAAATCACCTGAAATCATGTATATGTAACATCTGTGAAATTTGACACATTCTTCATTTTTATTTTTCTCCCTTTTCCTTGTAATAGAAATAGGTCATGAAACCAAAGACTGTCATAATTATTAAAAATGCATACACTTTAGGATAATATAAATACTATGCTATATTTGTATTGAGCTTCAGTATTGCTTTCTGTCGCCGATTGAAACATATACATATAGTTTTTTTGGATGCAACTGTTAATCTAAGAGGTCTGTCATCTACAGAAAGAAAGTTTATATTTGTATTGAGAAACTATTTCAAATGGCTTTGTTCTGTCTTGTACAAACTCAACTACACAATGTCTACCTCAGATCAGTTTAAAAGTTCCAGTTTTCTCAGAAAATGAGAGAAACCACCCGCTAAGCTGACTCTAAATGATTACGCTGAGGTTGACTAATATGGTCATGGAGCTGTTAGAAGAAGGTAAAGAGACACCTGTGTGTGTGTTTTTGCTCAGTCACAAAGTTGTGTCTGACTCTTTACAACCCCATGACTATAGTCCACCAGGCTCTTCTGTCCATGAGATTTTTCCAGGCAAGAATACTGGAGTGGGTTGCCATTTCCTCCTCTAAGGCACATTCCCAACCCATGAATCGAACCTGTGAAAGAGACACTTATCTGACCCAAACATCAAATGTGCAGAAGTCGAGGCTTAGCAGACAGGCACCCCAGATTCCCTGCAAAAACTGTTTCATGTGAAGGTGATTTTACACTTGTTCAAAATGATTGCCTCTCTACTATGAGGCAAACTAAATCACCTAATGAATTCTACTAATGTGGAAGTTTATCTGTGTTTTCTTAGAAAAGAATGATGAAATCCATAGCTTCGTGTTGCTGAGAGTTCAGACTTGGCTTAGGCAAGCCTTTCCTAAAAAGAATCTTTCCAGTGCCTAAGTGTGTATCATAAACCTTTAGATAAAAGATATTTTCAGAGTATTCCTGGCACTGTTGCTTCGAGTGCTGCATATTTGCAGAGACCATAATAATAACAGTATTCCTTATGTTAGCCATTTGAGAACAAACATCCTAACCTAAGCAGAAATGGCATATGAGGAAAAAAAGGACTCAAGCCTACACATGTGTACATGTACGTGTCTGTGTATGTGTGTTCACACACACATCCATCCATCCTTACACAAACATTTGATATCTAAATATGTTACCAGCAGTTATACTCCACAAACAGAAGGTTTATGTCAGTTAATTTTATAATCTCTTCCATGTAAATAGCATCCAACAAAATCTTGCATTACATATATGTCCTAATATAAATGATGAGCATCACCTTTAATAGACAGGTCAATGAAAACGTAAGTTTCAAAAATGTAGGGGCTATAAAAATTAATAAAAATGCATTTAATAAAGATTAGAATATTTATGAACTCTTTCACACTGCATGTATGATTTAACAATCGACATTTCTAAAGTTTAAATATGAATGGCATAGAAAAATAAAAATATCAACTGGTAATTTGAAGGAAGCACTCATTAACTGTCAAATTGCTGTCATTTAATTTCCTAAGACGTAGCCATCTATATGCCTTATTTTCAGTTTCTAGTATACCAACATAATTTTGGCAATTCTTCTAGCATCCTAACACACTTAGAGAAAGATTTAATAGTACACTACATTTTATCTCCTAGGTTGATCATTATCACCTAGAATTCCCATTCAATTATTAAAATGTTGCACTGCAAAACCCAACCTACAGCCGATTCAGCAGGAAACAATACTTGGTGGGGGTAGGTAGAAATGAAATAAGAATTCAGATGCAGATAAGAACTGGGGAAGGTTATTTTAGAGCAAGAGAAACTTGTAGAAAGGTCTCTTACATAAATTCATAATACTGATGTAAGTATATTGGGGGGTACATTTTATAGAGACTTCACTTATCTGTCAGTAAAATGCCAAAGTATCAGGAACTATTTATAGATGACCAAAAAATTAAATGCTACTTCATCCTTGATGATTATTCCTACAAGACTTGTTGTTTCAGTTGAGACCATTAAAAAAAATATCTCTGTACAAAGATAGCAGTTTCTATCATTCAGCAGGTTATATGAAATATGGCAAATTAGTATTTGGTAGACACAATTTTGTTAATATTCCAACTGTCATCCCACTCTAACTATATGCTGTTAACAGAATCTTGGTTTTTTTCCTTCAGAAAAATAGATTCAGAAATGATTTAATAAAATGAATGGCAGTGTCTTTGCCCATGTGGCCAGTGACTGTTCCAGACAGAAGCCTGAGATCCATTTCTGGCCAATGACGGAAAAACTGCACTTTAAAAAGCTGTGTTGAAGCTTCTTTTTCCTGTGTCTGGACACAGCTCCGTCAGGAGGTGATACTGGGATGAGTCCAAGGTCTGAAGTCTACGCGCCAAGGATGATGGAGGTAAACAAATAAAAAGCCCGGTGACCACGGCACGGAGCCCTGAAACTAAGTCATCCTGAACCTGCCTGAACTCCGACTGTCTTGTTATAAGAGATAATAAATGTAATAGGTAAGGCCAGGACTTGAGTGTTTTGTAACCTGCAGCTATTAGTATCCTACATAATCACCCTGTATTAGAAACTGCGTGTGTATATGTATATGGGTTTCCCTGTGGCTCAGATGGTAAAGATAATGGTCTTCCCTAATAGCTCAGTTGTGGCAGAAAGTGAAGAAGAACTAAAGAGCCTCTTGATGAAAATGCAAGAGGAGAGTGAAAAAGTTGGCTTAAAGCTCAACATTCAAAAAACTAAGATCATGACATCTGGTCCCTTCACTTCATGGCAAATAGATGGGGAAACAGTGGAAATAGTGAGAGACTTTATTGTTTTGGGCTCCAAAATCACTGCAGATGGTGATTGCAGCCATGAAATTAAAAGACACTTACTCCTTGGAAGGAAAGTTATGACCAACCTAGACAGCATATTAAAAAGCAGAGATATTACTTTGCCAACAAATGTCCGTCTATTCAAGGCTATGGTTTTTCCAGTAGTCATGTATGGATGTGAGAGCTGGACTATAAAGAAAGCTGAGCTCGGAAGAATTGATGCTTTTGAACTGTGGTGCTGGAGAAGACTTGAGAGTCCCTTGGACTGCAAGGAGATCCAACCAGTCCATCCTAAAGGAGATCAGTTCTGAGTGTTCATTGGAAGGACTGATGTTGAGGCTGAAACTCCAATACTTTGGCCACCTGATGTGAAGAGCTGACTCATTTGAAAAGACCCTGATGCTGGGAAAGATTGAAGGCAAGAGGAGAAGGGGACAAAGGATGAGATGGTTGGATGGCCTCACAGACTTAATGGAGATGAGTTTGAGTAAACTCTGGGAATTGGTGATGGACAGAGAGGCCTGGCGTGCTGTGGTCCATGGGGTCTCAAAGAATCAGACATGACTGAGCAACTGGACTGAATTGAACTGAATAGCTCAGCAGGTAAAGAATCCGCCTGCAGTGGAGGAGACAGGGGTTCAAGCCCTGGGTCAAGAAGATCCCCTGGAGAAGGAAATGGCAAACAAGGTGGTATTCTTGCCTGGAGAATCCCATGGACAGAGGCGGCCTGGTGGGCTACCCATGGGGTCGCAAGAGTCAAATATGACCTAGTAACTAAACTACGACCACATACACATAATATATATTCAGAAACAAAGCCATACAACCTACTATTAAGAAGCTTATTTCTGCATTCAAACGTTCTTTATATCATGTACTATTTAGAATGTGAGGAAGAGGATCACCATGAAGTTTCACAGCATCACAGTTTATGTGTGAAAAACCAATTTAAGAATGCATTTATACCAATTGTTTCCAATTGTTTATTTAAAAGTCTAACATCAATTTGTTGGAAAGACTTTCTCTAGCTCTGCTGTTTAGTAACAAGTCAGGGAGGGAATGCAAGGAACCCATTTGAGCTCACTGTCCATTCTCCACTGGTGGTCCTCACACTTCTCTTTTGGGAATAAGGACAGATTACATGTGTTATCATCAAATAGGAACATTACTATTCTGCCAGAGGTCACATAAGTTATTTAAATGCTTCATTAATAATAGGCTGACAATCACAGAAGGCATAAATCTTTTTTTAAAAAAGGAATCCATTTTTAAAGGAAATGTAAGAGTCCATGTTTGTCTCAGGACAAGAAGCAAGTCGAAATTCAAGACTTGGAGGGAACAGAAAATAAGCAGAAACTGACACCCCAATTTCCATAACAATTCAAAAAGCTTTCTATTAGGATCTCTTTAAAATAATACTCTTAATCTCTGCTTGATTAATACCAACAGGAAATTAAACCACGGCTACCATGTGTGAGTCCCCAGGTCAAACAGACCTAAGATGCTACGCATCCTGGTATTTAAATAACATAAAGAAGAAAGCACCTTACCACTGTGACATGCCATTTAAAGTTGCAATTAGTCACCTGGTCACGTCAGGAACACTGTTTTAGAATTCAACTTTGTGCATATTTATACCTCCTACATATTCATAACTTAATTCAGTTCAACAGATCCTTTAAAGACACAGGATCTTTACTGATCATAAATTCAAATACAAAGTTAGGTTTTAGATCAAAATATTCTCCACAGAGCACCCTCACTGTCATCACATGCTGCTCCTGCTTCCTGGTCCAACACCCAGCAATCTGTCCTCAGGAGGCTCTTTCCTGTATATTCTGCCTTGCTTTCTGTATTGATTTATTACTTGCTGCTCTTTCTTCTCACATGACTCACTCTTGCTCTATGTTTTGTTTACTTGCAATTCACATCATTGTTTCTTAGGGTCTCATCCCTTTTTCCTCCAAAGCTCCCTCCCCACAAAAGTGTATATTTATCGTTTGTCAATTTTGCAAATTTGTGTTTGAGGCTTCAGCAGTTACCTGCATGAAGCAGTCACAACAGGCTGGAAGAAAAGGGCACATACAACTTTCACATAATTAGAGACAGGAGCTGTTCATCCAAGAACTACAGGGTTGAGAAAAAAAAAAAAAGTTTTTTTCAAACTCAGTCTGCTAAATGCCTTGAGTCACTCTTTAGGGCTAAAGTACTGTTGAACTGTGTGGTATGTAATGATTCCTTTGTGAACCACCCAGAACTCCAAGAGAATGAACACACTGTGTGTCTACTGCTGGGATGAAGAATACAAATGATCATTATTCTGCATGATTACAAGCCTCCCATTTTTCATTCAGAGCTATTATCTTCAGAAATCTACTTTTCATGAGCAGACACAAACCAAACTTGCCCTCAGTCATGATTCCTAACTCTGTTCATGGTTATCCCTCTTTTCCTCCTCTTTTCATTTACTCAAATACTCAGATGTGTCTGCAGACTCTCATATACAGATCTGGAAGTTTCTCTAAATATCACACCTACTATATACATTAGGCCTAGTGAGGATCACATTTTATACTTTCCCTAACACATCTGCACAGTCTGCCCTTGGTATCCACGAGGCATTGGTTCCAGGACCACCCCCCAAAATCTGCAGAAGCTCAAGACCCCTACATAAAATGATATTACCTACACAAAATGATATAACCTGCATACATGCTCAAGTATACTTTAAATCATCTTTGGACACCTTACAATCCCTAACAATGTAAATGCCCTGTAAATCGTTGGGGTGTGCAACAAATTCAAGATTTACTTTCTGGAATCTTCAGGGAATATTTTTTTCTCAGAATAGTTTTGATCTAGATTGGCTGAGTCCATGGGTGTGGAGGAGGCCTGACTGTATTTAAGACAGCATCTGATCCACAGAGTGTCCTAGATTTACGGAGAAGGAACATACATTACTGCCACAGTCCACGAAAGTGTCCTTGGGCTGAATAGATCCAAGTCACCTGCCCAAGTATTAGAACTGGAATTTCAACATGTACAACTTTCAAGGCCTGTGTTATTGTCATACTCCCTGTATGGTTCCTCATCCCTGTCCAGGTATCTACAACAATCCTGAAACCGGGAGTTCAATGTGTAAAACCGGGGGCTTCATTCACCGACTAGAGCTTGTGGGTCAAGCTCTATATCTCCCTCCAACCAACCCACATGGACCAGCTAAACACAGCCAACTTCAAAACCAAAAGAAGACCTGAAGCACACAGAAATTGTCTTGCTTTTGTTTAAATAATCTTGACTTTTGCCTAATTCTTAACAGCAGTTAATTGCCATTCTCTGTGAAACAAAGAATCCAATTCATGTATATATATAAACAGTAGCCATGAGAGCTTCTGGAGAAGGAAATGACAACCCTCTCTGGTATTCTTGCCTGGAGAATTCCAGGGACGGGACGGAGGAGTCTGGAGGGCTGCCGTCTATGGGGTCGCACAGAGTCGGTCACGACTGAAGTGACTTAGCAGCAGCATGCAAGCTTTACTTGTAGAGGTTTATTTAGTTAGTTCAGTCGCTCAGTCGTGTTTAGTAAGCTGCATACAAACAGCAATTTTTTTTTAGCATTGAAGGGTCCAAGTATTGGTCTATCAGGGGAAAATGGATATGATACCTAGAAGTAGGTGTAGGGATTTTCTTAGCTATTTGTTCAGTTCATTCCTTAATTTTATGTATGTGTTTAATTTCACCTCAGCAAGTAGTCTGAGTTAATGCACACTGGTGGTCTGCATTTTGTGAGCTCCAGGGTTTACAAAGAGGTTGGGGTCTGGCTGGAAGCAACATGAGTCGAGGGAGGGGAAACACACAGGAAGGAGAGTCAATTGGAAGCACTGACTCTTGGACCAGAGCAGGGGCATCCATCCAGAGAGTGGGGAGGACCAGGAACATAGGGGATGACCAAGGCAAAAACCAGATGTTCCTGCTGGAGGCTGTGGTTCTGCTAGCCTGAGAGCGATGTACCTCCCGCCCCCTGATTCCCTCCGGTCCTTGAATCCCAGGCTTCCCTGCTTCAGCATCCTGCATGGCCGCTGCCTCACCTAGGACACCCTTCTCTGCCCATACCCTCCCTCTTCACCTTCCAGACCCTGGAAATAAAGTCTTGGCTTCCTGGAAGAGTCTCCCCTGCACCACCCCCATTACAGTACTGCATGCATTCTTTTTTGCGTCTTTAATTCAAGTACAACTGAATTATAATATTATGTTAGACTCAGGTATACAACACAGCGATTCAGTATCTTTACAGATTATACTCCATCAAAAGTTATTTCAAGATAAAGGCTGTAATCCCTGAGCTGACAATATATCCTTGTCACTTATTTATTTTGTATTTTGATCAAGAGAAGTATGCCTTTCTTAGTCCCCTACCCCTCTCTTGCTTCTCTCCATTCTCTCTCCCCTCAGGAAACCACTAGTTTGTTTTCTGTATCTGTGAGTCTGCTTCATTCATTAGTTTTTGGTTTTAGATTCCATTTATGAGATATCATATGATATTCGTCTTTCTCCATCTGACATTATTTCATTAGTATGACAATCTCTAGGCCCATCCACGTTGCTGCCTATATATGTATCTGTATATGTATCACATCTTCATCCATTCATCTACTGATGCACATGTAGGTTTGTTTCTTTGTCTTGGCTATTGGAAACAGTGCTGCTGTGAACACCGGGGTGCATGTACCTTTACAAATTAGTGTTTTCACTTTTTCCATATATCTTATTGATAATACCATTTTGATAGATGTAAGGTAATGGAAAAGACTCTGATGCTGGGAGGGATCGGGGGCAGGAGAAGGGGACGACTGAGGATGAGATGGCTGGATGGCATCACTGACTCGATGGACGTGAGTCTGAGTGAACTCCGGGAGATGGTGATGAACAGGGAGGTCTGGCGTGCTGCGATTCAAGGGTTCACAAAGAGTTGGACATGACTGAGCGACTGAACTGAACTGAACTGAAGGTAATATCTCATTAATAAATAATTTATTTTATTTTTTAATATAAATTTATTTCTTTTAATTGGAGGTTAATTGGTTTTGATTTGCACATCCCTGATGATTAGCGATGTTGAGCGCTGTTTCACTTACTTGTTCGCCATCTATCTGTCTTTTTTGAGAAAATATTTATTCAGGCCCTCTCCTCCTTTTTCATTGGGTTTTTTGGGGTGTTTTCTGATGTTGAGTTGCTGTAAGTTAAAGCTTCCTCTTCCACAGTGCAGCGAAAGCACATGCAGCCCTCTTCTTTAACTGCCTTCATCACTAAATTGAGATCTCCTTGAAGCAGGAGCAAAGATCTCTGTAATTTCTTTACTTGGTTTATAACATAGAGTAAATAGATGCTCAATTCATGTGTTGAATGAAAGGCTAAAGTAAAAACAAACAAACAAAAAAATCCCCTGAATGAACTAGACAATGTTTCATGTAAATCTTGCTATGGCAATACAGTAACAAATATAAATTTAAAGAATACCTTTTATAAACCAAATACTCCCTATATCATTTCAATGTTTAAATTTTTCTGTTCCCCATCATATACACTCATTTGGTAACACATATGCACGTATATTGCATTTTCACTGTGGATATTACCCTCAAAGTCTTATGACCTCCACCCTCAGAAAAGAATAGTGATTTCCACCTGGCCAGTGGCCAGAGACAAATTGAACTGACCTCAGATTAACCTTTCAGCAAACTTTTCAAGTGATCTGTTAAATAAGTTAAGTGCAGACTCAGGCAAACAACATGAACCTTTCCCCTCCCTTAGCTTGCGTGCTAAGACACAGCAGTGAGTAGAGGTAGCTGGCCTTATGGCTGAATAATTCACTGATCATTTCCACCAAAGCAAGAACTTTCATTAAAAGTCTGATTATTCCTGGAAAAATAAATTTTCTATCAACATCAAAGCACAGTAAAGATTTTTATAACTGAAAAATCTGGACACAAGCAAAAACTAGCCCTGTAAGTCCAAATGCCACTATTGTGATGAGTAGGGTGTTTTATTTTGCCTAGAAGTGGGACCTGCTGGCTATCATCCAGTTGGCATGTTCTGAACCCTGTGGGCCTGATTTAGTCTGGCATAAACTCTGAACGTGGCCAAGACTAGGCTCAATGCTAGCCCTACCAACTATATAGCCTAGAACAGGTAAGATCCCTGACCATGTAAGTCCTTATCATTGAAACGGGGGAAAATAATATCTACATTTTAAGACAGATGACAAAAAAAAATTGGTAAAGCACCAGTGAAGCCAGAAACCACTGAAGCATCAGTAGGGTCAGATACTCTCCAGTAATGACAGTCACTCTGCCTATGTAGATTACACTCTAGTGGAGGCATAATTAACAAAAGTGACATTTCTCAATCTAGCTTTGAGGTCCACCTATAAAAATACAACACATTTAAAACAGAATGAATGGTCTTGCTCCAGAATCAATTCTTGATATAATGTACTGTTTTACTTTGTTGTCGAGATTATTTTAATTACTTTTTCATTTTCTCCAATGTTGGCATTTTTCTTATCACAAATCAGAAATGAAAATGAAACATAATCATAACAGAATACTGCCCTAATCACTGATGAATGGTCAACAGGGAGTCTAAGAGAGGATATAAAATCCCGAGGGATTATTATGAAGAGAGTCAGAGAACAGTGTAAATATATAATATATTAAAATATGGATGGAAACTCCAACATGCTTTTGTTACAGGAATTCCATAAATGAACTAAGCAGCCAAAAGATTTCAGCTGAACTTATAATTTCTCAGCAAATGACACTGATGATGTAAACAGACCTGCACAAGCATACTGGACCACAATATTGTTTGCTCAGGCAGGCACACGCAATTGGTTCTCACTTACTGTATTGGTCCCCTAAGGCAAGGCTCTGGACTTGCAGGCTGGATACTGCCCATGTTTGGAGGACTTGACCTTCCTACTAAGTGCTCTAGAGTCAACTATACAGATATCTGGCACATGGCTGGCTAAGTCCTCACCACGCTATACACCACATAGATATTTAAAAATGTTATTTTACATTGGAGCATAGGTGTATAACAATTTTATGTTAGTTGCAGATGTACAACAAAGTAACATCAAGGGAGTCTTAAAAGCACCTGATGCTTTATATATATGTGTATATATATATATACACACACACATATATGACATACATATTATATATATATATATATACACACATATTATATATATATATATATATTTTTTTTTTAACAACGGACTGGTTCAAAATTGGGCAACGAGTGCAACAAGGCCGTATATTGTCAACCTGCTTATTAAACATATATACAGAGTACACCATGCAAACTATTGGGCTGGATGAAACACAAGTTAGAATCAAGATTGCCAGAAGAAATATCAACAACCTCAGATATGCAGATGATATTACTCTAACGGTAGAGGGAAGGGGAAGAGGAACTAAAGAGTCTCTTGATGAGGGTGAAAGTTAAGTGTTAGTCGCTCACTAGTGTCTGACTCTCATTGACCCCATGGACTGTGTGGATGTAGCCCACCAGGCTCCTCTGTCCATGGAATTCTCCAAGCAAGAATACTGGAATGGGTTGCCATTTCCTTTTCCAGGGGTTATAAAGAAGTCAGCTATCAAATCATGAAGGCATGGAGGAAACTTAAATGCATGTTACTAAGTGAAAGATCTGAAGATTGGCATCATATATGATTTCATCTATGATATTCAACAAAAAGCAGAATTATGGAGACAGTAAAATTTTCAGTGGCTGTCAGATGTCAGGGGTCAGAGGAGGTAAGGAGGGTCAGATAGGCAGTTGCACAGAGTACTGGGGGCAGTGAAAATTCTATTTATACCATAAAGATGGATACACATCATTATACTTTTGTCAAAACCCATAGAAAGTGTGACACCAAGAGTGAACCATAATGTTAATTTGGACTTTGAGCAGTAATCACGTGTCAAACCATGCTCATCAGTTGTAACCAATGTACCAGTCTGGTGGGGATGTTGACAGTGGTGGAGGCTAGGTATGTGTGGAGGGAAACAGCATTTGGAAATTTGGAACTTCCCCTCAATTTTTCTATGAACCTGAAACTGCACTAAAATATCTTAAATGTAAAATTTATATATATATAGTTTTTCATTTTCATTTTATATTTCTCTTAAAGGCATTATCTGTCATGTTATGCACTTTTTTAGTTCTCTTACTTTAGTCTTCATTTCTGCCATAATTTTTTCTTTATGAAAGAGGAGAGTGAATAAGCTGGCTTGAAACTCAACATTAGAAAAACTAAGATCTTAGCACCTAGCCAGATCATTTCACAGCAAATCAAAGGGGAAGAAGTGGAAGCCATGTCAGATTTTATTTTCTTGGGCTCCAAAATCACTGTAGCCAGTGACTGCAGCCATGAAACTAATAAACTTGCTCCTTGGAAGCAAAGCTATGGCAAACCTAGATAGTGTATTAAAAAGCAGAGACATCGTTTTGCCAACAAAGGTCCATATATCAAAGCTATGGTTTTCCAGTAGTCATGTGTGGATGTGAGAGTTGTACTCTCACCAACACTGAAGCCCAATAAAATTATAGCATAGTATTTTTATTTTTCTGAAGTTATATGCAGTGTAATAATTATGACCATGTTTGGTTTCATGACCTATTTCTATTACAAGGAAAATGGGGGAAATATTATGAGAAAGAAGAATCCTTCAAATTTCACAAATGTTAAATTTGATTTCAGCTGATTTCAGCTGATTAATATACAGCAAGTAAATGTGACAAAGTTCTGTAGAGTCAAAGCTATGGTTTTTCCAGTAGTCATGTATGGATGTGAGAGTTGATTCATAAAGAAGGCTGAGCACTGAAGAATTGATGTTTTCGAATTGCGGTGCTGGAGAAGACTCCTGAGAGTCCCTTGGACTGCAAGGAGATCAAACCAGTCAATCCTAAAGGAAATCAACCCTGAATGATGCTGAAGCTGAAGGTCTAAGACTTTGGCCACCTAATGCAAAGAGTTAACTCACTGGTAAAGACCCTAATGCTGGGAAATATTGAGGGCAAAAGGAGAAGCAACAGCCAAAGATAAGATGGTTAGATGGCATCACCGACTCAATAACAGGTATTTGAGCCCTCTGGCAGATAGTGGAGGACAGTAGGCACCTGGCCTGCTACAGTCCACGGAGTCACATGGTGGAGCATGACTTAGCAACTGAACATTTTTTTTCAGATTCTTTTTCATTATAAGTTATTACCAGATATTGAATAGAGCTCCCTGTGCTAAACAGTAGGTTCTTTTTGGTCATCTTATATACATATATATATATATATATATATATATATATATATATGGTAATTTATATATGTTAATCTCAAACTCCTAATTTGTCTCTCCCCCCTTTCCCTTTGGCAACCAGAAGTTTGTTTTTGTTTTCTATGTCTATGAGTCTATTTTTTTATTAACGAGTTTATTTGTATACACACATATACGTGTGTGTGTGTGTGAGATACCATATTTGCCTGAGAATCTAGTTTTAAGCCTGAGCCAGAGAACTTGCCTTATTTATTTACTTATTTACTTATTTTTGGCTGCGCTGGGTCCTCACTGCTGTGTGCTCTCTCTAGTTGAGAGTGAAGGGGCTTCTCACTTGGTGGTTTCTCTTGTTGTGGAGCATGGGTTCTAAAGCATGGGTTCAGTAGTTGTGGCACACAGGCTTGCTTACCCTGCAGCATGTGGAATTTTCCCAGACCAGGAATGGGATCCATGACTCCTGCATTGGCAGGTAGATTTTTAACCACTGGACCACCAAGGAAGCCCAGGAACTTGTATTTCTAACAAGGACCATAGGTGGCTTTGGTACTGGGCCTTCCATGGAACATACAAATATCCTTATAGAGATGTGTATAAGAGACAGACTGTAGTCTTATCATTTAGGGAGAGAAAGTGCCCAGCGACATGAGAAGTCAAAAGAGTTCTGCTGGATCTACTTATGAACTGGTTCATCACCCATTAAAAAATTTTCATGATGAAGCAACAATGAACACAATTACTCCTCACACTGGTCTGCTGGTTTCCATGCTTGGTTAACCAGCAGTGAGGTGCACTAACTAGCTCAAAGGACAATCAAAAAATATATAATTTAGAAACTCAGAATGTTTGGACATCTTAAGATGGGAAATACATGTAAATATTATATTTCAAAGTCCTCCATTAAAATTATAGCAGAGGTTAGATTTTTTTTCTCTTTAGTAATGTTTGTCTCTCAGATTAGACCTTGAGGTCTCCCTTTAGATTATGTATTTCCTGAAGGTGATACACAATTAACTAAAATTCACCTTTTATTCCTAACATCTTCCAAGGTACCAGATATATGCCAGGTACTCAAAAATAATTGCTCAACTAATTAAGCATTCACATCTTTTAATTCATGAGTAAAAGAGTGTCCATGACCCAATGTATTACTCTATCATCACAAATATATTAGCAAAAATTCTAGTGTATTAACTCCCCCTTTAAATCTTGACTGTTTTATTAGAGGCTGTTTTAAAATCTTTTGAGAAATAAGCCTAATTATAGTCTAAACATACAATGTAAAATTTAAAAACTTAGATTTATCAATCTAACTTTCTAACTCGGCTGCTTATTTATCCAGTTCTCCCCCAACATTCATGCTAAAGCCAAGGATTTAAGTCCCTCCATAAAGGACTGACAGATCCTTTTACAGTATGTGACATTTCTGCCTTTTATGAAAAATCTGTCCCAGCAGGGTCGGTCTCATCATTATTGTAATGTACACAATAGGTATTTAAACATACATTAAAAACATTCAGCAACTAATTAATTAATTTGAGTAAATGCATGGCAGTAATTCAATTTATATTCAAAACAATTTCATTCTCTTGTTCAGAGGCAGGTCATAAACAGGAAATCTATCATAGAGAGGATAAAATTACAGCATAACAAGAACATGCAGCATAGCACAGGGAACTTTACTCAATACTCTGTAATAACCTGTAAGGGAAAAGAATCTGAAAAAGAATAAGATACATGTAAACGCAGAACTGAATCACCTTGCTGTACACCCCAAACTAACATAACACTGTTAATCAACTATACCCCAATATGAAATTTAAAAAATTTTTACATTAATGATACCTTCGAGAAATGAGAGCTTGATGTTGCAGAATAATTGGGATTTCACCAAATAGAAAATTAAAGGACTGATTGGTTAATACGCAAGAAGACAGAGATCCTGTCTGAGAAGTTAACAGAAAAAACGAACAAAAACCAGTCCATAAGTTCTTCACTCATTTTAGTCCTCTTTATGGATTTTGACCCACCCTTGAATTCTCCAGTTCACTGTCTCTTATTACCGATACCCTTGATGATCTGGACAGACTGGTCATGCAAATCAGCAAAGCTGCATGCAACTCAGTGTACAATTATATCCAATTATGAACTGTACACCTTCCATTGTTCTTCTTGCCTCTTCAAGTAAAGCAGAATCCTGGGAGTTCAGATGATATGTTATATCTGTCTGTTCCCTCACAGAACGCACCACGAAGAGAGCTCTATGTAAGGGCCACTCCACGGAGGACCATAGAGGTGACTGTCCAATCACAGACCTTCTGTTAGTGAACAGGGTCCCTGCTACTGACAAGGTGAGACTAGAGACCAACCAGCATGAGGTTCCACTTAGTACTCTAAACCTTCTATTTCTGTAAAAACAAGGTTTACACAAAAGTGCTATTGTTGCTGTTGTTCAGTGGCTAAATCATGTCCAATTTTTTGCGACCCCGTGAACTGCAGGATGCCAGGCTTCCCTGTCCATCACCAACTCCTGGAGCTCGCTGAAACTCATGTCCATCGAGTCAGTGATGCCGTCCAACCTTCTCATCCTCTGTTGCCCCCTTCTCCTCTTGCCCTCAATTTTAATTCAAATGCTTTTATACCGAATTGGGGATAACAATCAACACTGTAAATCAACTATACTTCAATAAAAAATTAAAGAAAATAGGAACAATAATTTTAAATAAAGTAAATATATACAGAATAATTCAATCTTTCTTATCATAATTCAAAAATGCTTCATAACCTTACAGTATCTAAAGACAAACTATAAATATCATTATTGCTTTAAAGAAGTTTTTAAGGTTCCACAATACTCCACCAGTGACTACGGTTATGTGATCTATGACTGAGGAAATGCTGGATGCTCTAATACTCTCATTCACTCCCCAAAATGACCCTGACAGGTAAGTGGTATCCTCATTCAACAGCATAGAAACCTTAAGATCAAGAAGTTTATTACATGCCCCTAGACACACAGGGCTCCAGGTTGGACAGTCAAGAGAAATGCCTTCAGCTGTGAATTCCTCCTGCCCTTCAGCATAGCTACCACTTTCAAACTTTCATTACAATTTTAAACTCATATGTTTTAATGAATAGACTGATACAACACAATACTAACAAATCAAAATTTCAGTTATGCATTTGAAAAGTCATATGTTTAACATATTAAATGTGCATTAAGAGTTGAAAATACAGAGAAAACTATGCAGATCGCACTGTGCAATCTGAACAGCAAGTTACTCATAGCAACCCAGGTAGTCACAGGGTAGTTACTCAGTCATCCAGGCACAGGAAGCTCAGAAACAAGGGCAGCCACTGACAAAGACGATTTATGAGGAAATTATAATCTTTAAGGACCACTAGCTACCATGTCTGGAAATAGATTTTTTTTAAGAAGAAAAAGAAGTGTATTCTATTAAGATTTGAAATGAAGTCAAGAAGAGACTATGTGTCTATGGACCATCTGCTAAAATAATGGCATCACTTTGGGCAGAAACTATCTCAATCACTTTTTAAAGATAACTACATATGTAAAATAAAGAAGCCCAGTGAATGCCTCTCTACAGTAACAAAGAAATCTTTAGATTATACAGGCCTCTACATGAAGGCCTGTGATATGTAGAATGACAGAAACTTATTTGGGGATTTAAACCAGTGAGATAAATTCACTTGGTTTTATTGAGGAAAACAGACATTTGACAAAAGATAAAGACAGAAGTTCTCTCTTTTTTTTTTTTTTTGATAACTCAACAAAGGAAATTGTTCACATTAACAGTATTATTATTATTAGCCAAAATCATTATTTCAAACTCAACACATTTTAGGTCAGCCTTTTTTTCCTTTTCTTTTGGCTCTCTCTGCTCTCATCTCTGCACATTCACACATTTTCTGGTCCCCAAATTATGAGACTTTCCTGCCAATCAGAAATTGACTGAATGAGCTTTACCTGGCCTGTCAGGAGAGAGATGACTACCCAAGACAAAGAACGATTTCTTGTTCTACATTAAATGTATGTTGAAAATATCAGAAAAAATATGAGCCAATTTCAGCTTCATAGTCTACACTGATTTCCAGAAATCTCACTGTTAACATTCACACTCATTAATTATCTATTTGGGTAGATAGATATGCATTGCTTTCCTGGTGGCTCAGTGGTAAAGTTTCTCCTTGCCAATGAAGGAGACTCAAGTTTGATCTCTGGGTCGGGAAGATCCCCTGGAGAAGGAAATGACAACGCACTCCAGTATTCTTGCCTGGAGAATCCCATCGACCAAGGAGCCTGGCTGGCTGCAGTCCATGGGTAAAGAGTTGGACAGCACTTAGCCACTGAGCACGCATGCAGTCATCAAGCATTGTCAAGGACCTTTAGTTCCTCTTCAAGGGCTACAGATGATATTCTGAGCCATAGCCATGTCCTGTGAACTGTCTTGTGGATACTAAACCCACACCAGGTGAAAAAAGTTAACTACATGATAACTGATTGTAGCTACGATATAAGCTGCCACAATTCCAAGAACTGGTCTCAAGGAATGGGAACAAACAACCCTGGAACAGAAGATTAACTGTACTTAAAACAATCAAGATGACACTGGTCAGACCACTGACAACCAATTTCAAGACGACTACCAGAGCTGACTGCACTGTTTCTCCATGGAGCCCCCTCTCTCGTCTGTAAAACCTCTTGCCTGGATTGTTGGATGCAGGGAGGTGGGGGTGGTGTTGGACAGGTGTTGGCCCTTCCCCCACCCTCAGCTCCCTGCATCCAAAGTAAAGCAAACTTTGCACTAACCTGACCTCTTTACTGGCTTCTGAGCAGCGAGCAGCTGGATCCCACTTTCGGTCACTGTTCTACCCAAGCTAGAGTTCCTCTGTTTCTGCTTAGGATAACTCGCCCTCTTCATAGCAATGGTTTCCCATCTTTCTTGGGCCCCAAGGCACTTTTCTTTTTCTAGGAATTCGATCTCTTGGGCAATTACACATACTCAAGTTACACTCCTCACAACTAAAGCCAACAAAACAATACCACTCAAATGCATGACTGCCTCGCTGTCTAAAGCTTCTTGAACACAAGGTTGATTCTCATTGTCAATATATCTTCACCAACCATTCACTCACTAATCCAACAGCTCCCACTCCCACCACCTCATTCAAAGCCCCATTAAAATGGCTTTTCTTATGGTTCTTATCGATATCCCAATTGCAAATTCCAAAAGAGGACTCTCAATCTGCATTCACTGGATCCTTTTGTATCATTTGTCACAGTTGACCACTCCTGCTCTTCACAAAGTCCCCACTCTTCTGTTAAAACTACCGTACAGTCATTCCTTCTCTGAAGCCCTTATCCTCAGTTTCTCTTTAGTACTGGTTTTCTCTACAATTTATATCCTATACTTCTATTCCTTCCTGTAAGTGATAATTCAAGCACATCACTTCAACTGCCCCTACTTGGCTGAAACCTTCCAAATAGTTCATTTCTAGACTTATGATCATGACTCTGTATCTCTAAATAAATACTGGTCACGTTTATTAAATAACTGAGTAGAAAACATAATATGTATAAAATGTAAACCCTCATCTTCTCATCTGGCTATAGCCCAGAGATGTTGATCATCTCTATATTTATCTAGTGAAAATCTCCAATCTTGATCTCTTAAACATCCAACCACTAGAATTCAATATGGCCAGCTCTGATTTTCTCTTTTTCACAGATTTTTTGAATGACCCTCCTGAAATACAGGCTCAAAACTCATGATCAGCTCCCTCCCTGTCAACTCAAAAGCAGTGCCATTAGTTGAAAAATCTTTTTAGAAGGTCACCCTTACATCTGATCCCTTGCTGTGTGTTACAGAAACAAGACTGTCCCAGCCTCAGGACCATCACCACTTAAAGGAAGGGAACTTTTGAGAAACTATATGGAGTTGGAGACAGAAACTTGAGGAACTGGGGGCAGAGGGAACAGGTGAGACTTCGAGATGAGATGCTGGTGCTTTTAGTCTAAAGGATGAACAAGAGTGAAAAAAATAACAGGGCAGGAAAGTGAGTGTGGAAGGCAGAGATGAAATATCAATGATAAGGCTGACTAGTGAAGAATGTGCTTCCCACACCCAGCTCCAGAGCTGGTGTTTCATCTAACAGATTGATGATTCTCAAAATTATGATGCATATAAATAATCTGGGCCGTCCTTATAAATCCTCGCCTGGGACCCGACCCTAGAGATTATGTCATCAGGTCTGAGCCTGAGCCAGAGAACTTGCCTTATTTATTTACTTATTTACTTATTTTTGGCTGCGCTGGGTCCTCACTGCTGTGTGCTCTCTCTAGTTGAGAGTGAAGGGGCTTCTCACTTGGTGGTTTCTCTTGTTGTGGAGCATGGGTTCTAAAGCATGGGTTCAGTAGTTGTGGCACACAGGCTTGCTTACCCTGCAGCATGTGGAATTTTCCCAGACCAGGAATGGGATCCATGACTCCTGCATTGGCAGGTAGATTTTTAACCACTGGACCACCAAGGAAGCCCAGGAACTTGTATTTCTAACAAGGACCATAGGTGGCTTTGGTACTGGGCCTTCCATGGAACATACAAATATCCTTATAGAGAGTGTAGCATCCTGAAAGAGTTCTCTTCAAGCATGCGTAATGGTCAGACTTGCTTTAAGTGTGTCTCTCTAGAAAGTAGGTGAAAGATTAATATGCGGAGTGCATCCAAGGAACCACTAGCAAGGACACTTCAGTAGGCCAGGACAGAGGGACAGGGGGCCTGACTCAGACAATGCTGGAATAGTCGAAAGAGAACTTAAGACAAATTCATGGCAGATGAAACAGGTGATAGCAGGTGGACAATTATATCTTGGTGGTGAGAGAGAGATGAGAATAATGGCCAGGTCACATCCATACAAGACTACTGGAAAAACCACAGCTTTGACTATTCAGATCTTTGTTGGCAAAACGATGGCCCTGCTTTTTAAAACCTAGGCAGCATATTAAAAAGCAGAGACATTACTTTTCTGACAAAGGTCCATCTAGTCAAAACTATGGTTTTCCCAGTAGTCATGTATGGATATGATAGATGGATTATAAAGAAAGCTGAGTGCTGAAAAATTGATGCTTTTGAACTGCAGTGTTGGAGACCACTCTTGAGAGTCCCTTGGACTGCAAGGAGATCAAACCAGTCAGTCCTAAAGGAAATCAATTCTGAATATTCATTGCAAGGACTGATGCGGAAGCTGAAACTCCATACTTTGACCACCTGATGTGAATAACTGACTCATTGGGAAAGACCCTGATGCTGGGAAAGACTGAAAGCAGGAGAAGGGGATGACAGAAGATAAGATGGTTGGATGGGATCACCGACTTAATGGATGTGAGTTTGAGCAAACTCCAGGAAATAGTAAAGGACAGGGAAGCCTGACATGCTACAATTCATGGGGTAACAAAGAGTCAGACATGACTTAGTGACTGAATAACAACAGTCAAGAATAAAGCAGTCTAGTTTGGGGCATGCAACATCCACAATGCTACCAGGACCAAGGCATCCAATATGCAGAGGAGGAGGCTGGACTGGGCTGAGCTCAAGGATTTCACAGTCATCCACCAAAAGATGAGTAACAAAGACCATAAGAGTGGATACATTCATAGAGCAAATCCAAAATTCAGCAGGACACATCATACACTTTACAACCTCATCCCTGACTCCTTCAATCTTCTGTTTAACTACTGTCTACTACCTTATCATCGGAAAAGACCGTGATGCTGGATTGAAAGCAGGAGGAGAAGGGGACGGCAGAAGATAAGATGGTTGGATGGCATCACTGACTCAATGGACATGAGTTTGGGTGGGCTCCAGAGTTGGTGTTGGACAAGGAGGCCTGGCGTGTGGCAGTTCATGGGGTCGCAAAGAGTTGGACACGACTGAGCGACTGAACTGAACCGAACTACCTTATCTTGTTATAAAATATGTTTGTGATTTTGTCATAAAGTATTTCAAGCAAAAAGAAAAGTCCAAAAAATATTAGGAGAAACACTTAGAATCTATGCCCCAACTTTCACAAGTTTTAATATTCTGCCAAATTTGCTTCAGAATTTTCAAAAGAAATTAATTATTAATGACACAGTTGAAGACCCCAAGTTCCCTTTCATAATCCCATAGTCCTCCTATCACCATGGAGAAAACTTTTATGCTTATTTTGGTCTTAATTAGTTCTTGAATGTTTTTATATGATCCCTAATATTCTATTGCTTTTCATGTTTCCACACTTTACATATACTCTATCAAACTATAAGGATTGTCTATAATTTACTTTTCCTAATTCAATGCTATACTTCTGACTACATCCATATAAAATAGGTTTTAGAGTATTTATTTAAAGGCTGTATAGTGCATTGGATAAATTTACCATAGTTTACCCACAAGATTACAACTTGATGGACTTGCAGGGAGTTATTTTACAATCCACCTGCATTCTATAGCACAGCCAAACAACTACCTGTGGTCCTGAACATCTCACCTTTGTTCATCTCATCCACCTGAAGTATCCCTCCCAGCATCAGCACTTTAGCAAAGAATATGTTTCTTCCTTTTTGGTTTCCTTCAAACATTTCAGTCTTCAACTATACAGAACAAAAAATGGGCATGCAGTAATTATTTCCTGGATTTAAAAAAGTATTCCGTTCCTGAAGATTCTTTAGAGAGCTTCTACTGGGTTTCACTTGTTAAGAGAAACATACGGTGGTTTCAAAGACTTCCTGTCCTCCTGGCTCTGATGGTGAAGAAAGAGAGAAGCCACAAAGCAACAGTGACAAGTGCGTGTGTGTGTGTGTGTGTAAGAGGGCACTTAAAGAAATTTTAATATTTTAAAGAGATGAAATATTCAACCTAAAAACAAATGGGGGAAATAATATAATGAAATAAAATGATTTATAGAACAAAATATCAACTTTCAACGATGCATTGATGATCTACATCATTTATGTGTCTGTGCCAATTTAAGTCTCTGCAAGAGAACACATACTCAGTAAAAACAACATCTAGGAGACCACACCAGACTAAGCAAAGGTGAGAGAAGAGCTTATCACAAGAACTTATCATGTTCCCAGACAGTAAAATTATGCACCACTTCCACATCCATAGTTATTTATACACACTAGCAATAGACATGGCCATTTTCACCTATAAACAGTGAAAATTATACCCAAAATGTAAACTAAAAAATTTACATAGCAAATTCAGAAACAGGTATTAAGAATAACAGTGACCCCCAAATAAAGAATGAATGCTGACTGACTGATAAGACTGCATGCTGATATATATGGAATTTAGAAAGATGGTAATGATGATCCTATGTCAAGGCAGCAAAAGAGACACAGATGTAAAGAACAGACTTTTGGACTCTGTGGGATGATTTGAGAGAATAGCATTGAAACATGCATATTACCATATGCAATACAGATGACCAGTACAAGTTCAATGCGTGAAGCAGGGCACTCAAAGCTGATGCTCTGGAACACTCCAGAAGGATGGGATGGGGAGAGAGGTGGGAAGGGGGTTCAGGATGGGGAGACACATGTGTACCTGTGGGTGATTCATGTTGACGTATGGCAACAACCACCACAGTATGTAAATAAATTATCCTCCAATTAAACTTATTTAATTAATTGAAATAATAATAAAGATACCATTTAGAAATCCTGGCATCCAATCTCTGATTCATTCCCAAAGAGACTATTTGCCCAGATATCAAAGAAAATCTAGTTAAAGAGCTCAATTTTTCTTTTAATTCCATTAGAAATATTTTTATCTATTACCCATGTCGCCTTCTTTCTCTGAAATGGAATAAAAGAACATAATAGTCCTATATCATCCCACACTTAATTTATAGCAGATATACCACTTCATACATACATGTGAGTTTGCATGTCCATTAATGCAACTGTGTCAGGAAACAAAAGCAAAACATGAAAGCCAGTATTGCTGGAAGAAAGCTGCTCCTGGCTTTGCATGCTTGCATCATGGTGTGTGTAAATGTGTCTATAATTATACAGAGAGACACGCATTTATCATCTACACATATACATTGAATGTTTATGTGTACACATATAATATATACATGCATTTCACCTGTAAAAATTTTGAAAGCAAATAACAGAGGATTTCATAAGATCATTGTGCCCAAATACAAATCACTTAAAAATACTTCTGACTTAGAGTTCTTAAAGTCCTAAATTTTAAAAGTGGAAAATGTAAGCTGCTTCTGTTCTTCCACTTCATTAAAATTATATCCATTGTTAAAGACAGTAATTGAAATTCAATCTAACTTTTGTTTGTTGGATTTTACCTTTTTCCTTGGAGTATAGCTGATTTGCAATGCTGTATCAGGTTCAGGTAGATAGTACAGTGATTCAGCTATATATATACAGATTTTTTCATGTTCTTTTCCATGATGGTTTATCACAGGATATTGTATATAGTTCCCTGTGCTATACAGTAGGACCTCATTGTTATCTATTTAATTTCTACCTCCTTGTTTAAACTCTAGAATGTTTATGGCACATGTTGAGGGGTGCTTTGGACTCCTCTTCTGTAGGAATAATCACTTTCTCTCTTTGACTCAACTATATTTTTATCATCACTTCTAAAACGTGTGATACAAAGCAGTGTAAAACTATAATTTTAAGAGTAGACAGATGAGTAATGGGAGCTGACGTCTTGGTTCTTCCCTGTGTTATAATTAGGAATTCCTGGAAGGTAGCTTAGGGGGACAGTTTCCAAAAAAAGAGAAAAAAGATTTATGATGTACTTTGAAGAAATTCTGAGCATGGACAAAGGCGTCTCTTTGAAGTCTGGGGATATAATTAAAGTGGAAATAGACTTGGGATTCATAAAGCTCTTATAATTTCCTCTCTACACACTTGGATTCTGGCTACCCTTCCATATTGTCTGAGGGCATCTCAAAGTGAGAAAGAGGATTAAACATGGGCTTTATTTGTAGCGCAATGGCATTTGCAACTGGGATTTTTTTTCCTCAGTTACATGTAACGCAGGTAGTTTTAGTAAGCTTTTATTTTTTTTTTAGAAAAGTTTGAGATTTACAGAAAACTTGTGAAAATAGTAGTGTACCCATCAATCCTAACCTTGCTTCCCATCATTAACATCTTAACATCCCTAAGGTACATTTGTCATAATTAATGAACTGATACTGCTCCATTAACAAAGGTCAAAGATTTATTACGTTTCTTTAGTTCTCACCTACAGTCCCATTTCTGTTCCAGGACATCATACTGACATGGAGTTACTGTGTTAATACTACCTTAGGCTTCCCTTTAGGCTAAACAGTAAAGGTGGGGCTAGTGGTAAAGGGTCTGTTTGCCAAAGCAGGAGACACAGGAGACATGAGCTCAATCCCTCTGTTGGGAAGATCCCCTAAGAAGGAAATGGCAACCATTCCAGTATTCTTGCCTGGAAAATTCCATGGACAAAGGAGCCTGGCAGAGTTCAATGGGGGTAGCAAAGAGTTGGACATGCCGAGTCACTAAGCAGCATGGTTCCCTTTACTTTGATAGTTTCTCAGATCATCTTGTTTTAGCTGATCTTAACAGCTTTCAGGAGCACCAGTCAGGCATTTCCTTGAACAGCCCTTAACTGAGATTTGCATGATGGGCTTCCCTGGTAGCTCAGACGGTAAAGCGTCTGCCTGCAATGCGGGAGACCTGGGTTTGATCCCCAGGTCGGGAAGATCCCCTGGTAGAAGGAAATGGCAATCCCACTCCAGTACTCTTGGCTGGAAAATTCCGTGGATGGAGGAGCCTGGTAGGCTACAGTTAGACACAATGTGGTCTAAGCAACACTCCACAGCACAGATGCATCAGGTTTTTTTATATGTCCACTGGTGGAAAGACATTTAAGTTGCTTCCAATTTGTGGCTTTCACGAATAAAACTGCTATGAAAATTCATATATAGATTCTTTTGGTGAGAGTACAGGTTTCATTTATCTGGAATAAATGGCAAAGAGTGCGATGATTCTGGATCATATAGTAAGTCCATGTTTAGTATAAGAAACCACCAAGCTATTTCCACAAGTGCCTGTAGCATTTCACTTTCTCATCGCCAAAAACTATCACACTGGGGGCTAGTACTTCAACATATGAATTTGAGGGACTCAAACATTCAGTCCATTAATACCCAGAAACAGGTAGAGATAAGAAATGAATCCAGTTCTGTCTGATGCCAGAATTAATCTCTTAAACACAACATGTGTATAATTATTCCAAAGAACAGCTGAATATTGAGAGCAATAAGACAGAGGGGATATTTGAAAATAAATCCACACAATTACTGGTAAGGAAAAGCTATATTTTCTATGGGTAGATGTGTTAATGATTTATTTATAATAGTATGATAACTGGAGAATTAATTATAGCTAGGAAACAAATATCGATAATCTTCAGTAGAAATTAAATCATTTTGGATCAAGGTTTCTGTATGAAAAAAGGTGGGGGCAGAGTCTGGATTTGAGGGAATGAGGAGTTTTGCTAGGATTTAGCCAAAAAGAAGGGAGCAGATAGTGAATTTAAACTGAGAAACTGATTTTTTTCTGGAGGTCATGAAAAAGGATTACAGGGCAAAGTATCTAATTCTTAGCAAGCTGCAGTGAAGCTGGACACTGAGCAAGAGAAGCCTTCAGAATTCATCAATAGTATAGTAGCTGGACTCTGCATATATTTCATTGAGCTGTGGTCTCCATCTGAAGAATGAGCTGGGAAACTCCTGGAGACCAGGCAGCCTATGTTTGTAGACACTAAATGTGCTACACTTAAGACATAGACACTAAATGAGCTACACTGAGTCCCAAGGTATGCAGAAAAGGGTGCCTTCTTACATTGTTAATGAGAATGTAAATTGGTGCAGCTCCTATGGAGAACAGCTACCATAACATCCTGCAAATCCACTCCTGGGCATTATCTGGAAAAAACGATAATCTGAAAAGGTGGGCACCACTGTGGTCACAGCAGCACTGTCAAGACATGGAAACAACCTGTCCATCAACAGAGGAGAGGGTAAATGAGACGTGGCATATATAAACAAGGGACTATTACTTGGGAAAAAAAAAGAATGAAGTAATGCCATGTGCAGCAACGTGAATGGACTGGAAGATGATCATACTAAGTGAAGTCAGATAAAGACAGACAAATACCACATGATAACACTTATATGGAGAATCTAAAACACGATATAGTGAACTTCTCTACAAAATAGAAACAGAATTTCAGGCATATAGAACAGACCTGTGGTTTCCAAGTGACAGACTGGGAGTTCAGCATGCAAATGCAAACTATTATATATAGAATGGATAAACAACAAGGGGCCACTGTATAGCACAGAAAACTATATTTAGTATCATGTAACAAACCATACGGAAAAGATCATATATATATATATATATATGTAACTGAATCACTCTGCCATACAGCAGAAATTAACACAACATTGTAAATCAACTATACTTCAATAAAACAAATTAAAAAATATGAACTCACTCCCTTGTACACAGTAGATACTCAAATGATCATGCATTCCTAACCTTTAATGATTAGGAAGTAGTTACTGCACTCAGGCAAATGCTCTTAGAACATTCTCTGTCTCCCTCCCTCTGTCCCCTGGTCCCTCCGTCCTTCCCTTCTTCCTTCTTCCTTTCTGGCAGGTAAGGAAATAATGTAGAGGCAAAGCCAAAAACTATCCCTATATCCTGATTATCAATAGCATTAGCTTCATCTGTCAAAGTTCATGAGATTTCACAATTTTAATAAAAGGAATCAATCAAAGTCTTCAGGAGAAAAAAGAGGCAAACTCAAGATGTATGTAAGTATACAATCACTATTGTATAAATATTTACATTTTTTGTTGACATTGGATATATTCAGTAGGATACCATATTATAGTCCATACATACATTTACTTAAAATTATAGACTATAAAATAAAAAGAATGCTGCTAAAAAAAAGCTAGAGGCATTTTAAATAAAACTTCAATAGCTATTTTCCCCTCCATGTTTACAGTTATAATCCTTTGAGATGCAAATCACACCCATCCTCATGTTTTGGACTGAGGCTTACAGTTGGAAAACTGATGCCCACAGCACACTAACAGAAAGACCTAGATGCAAAGTTTAGGTTTAAAAAGCCTGTCTTTTAACAAGTCCTCTTGTGTACCCCTTCTCTTCAAAGAGTAGAGATCCTGGAAGATTTCTTACACACCCTGGGCACCACTGGCATATAATTTATACACGCAAACATTTTGCATCTTCCAGCTAAGAACCAGCCTACCTAGATCTCATGGGTTAACAGCTTACTTTCTGTAACAGCTTTTATTGAGATTTAATTCATATCCACACAACTTACCCATACGAAATGCATAATTCAATGTTTTATGTAAATTCACAGTTGTATATTCAGATCATTTTTAACTAATTAATTGGTTATCAGTATGGGACTACCTTTTTAAAATTACTACTTACACTTATCATTTCCCTAATATTGGCTCAAGAAGCTCTCAAAATATAGTTCTTCCTAAAGAAAGATACTTAATCGGTTAGTTATGGAGTATATATAGACACAGAAGTATGAAAGTGAAAGTCACTCAGTCATTTTGAACTCTTTGCGACCCCATGGACTATACAGTCCATGGAATTCTCTAGGCCAGAATACTGGAGTGGGTAGGCTTTCCCTTCTCCAGGGAATCTTCCCAAACCAGGATCAAACCCAGGTCTTCCACATTGCAGGCTGATTCTTTACCAGCTGAGCCACAAGGAAAGCCCATACAGACACAGAAGAAGCTATCAAATCCTCTCTCCATGCCCCTGGTAAAACAAGCACTGCAGTGAGTTCAGTTCAGTTCAGTCACTCAGTCATGTCCGACTCTCTGCAACCCCACTGACTGCAGCATGCCAGATCTCCCTGTCCATCACCATCTCCTGGAGTTCACTCAGACTCACGTTCATCGAGTCAGTGGTGCCACCCAGCCATCTCATCCTTTGCTGTCCCCTTCTCCTCCTGCCCTCAATCCTTCCCAGCATCAGAGTCTTTTGCAATG
>SJYC01143071.1:0-15040 GCA_006408675.1 Madoqua kirkii
GTGTGGGTGTGGGTGTGGGTGTGGGTGTGGGTGGTGTGAGAATGTTAGTTTCCCTTCCTATTAAGATTTTTTGAAATAGAATTTATGTACTCTCAAAATATATTTTCTCATATGGTTTGGTTTTTCTTATAGATTGAAGTCTGCTGATTTAAGCTAACTTCGAAATTATCTTGGCACATTTTTCTTGAAGACATTTTTCTTGAGGTATGGCAGAAGTTTGGAGAGAGCATAGAATTTGAAGCAGACTCTTCCATGCTCAAAGCCTCATCTAGCTTTTTTGTTTTCTATCTATAGCCTCAGTGGTTTCCATCTGCAGAGATGATGACAGTATCCACTTCACAGAATTGTTACAGGGGACAAAGGAGACAGGGTTTAGGTAAGACGACAAGGTGGCCTGGTTGCCTGTGTGATGCATCTTCAAACAGGCAGGCTGACCATAGGCTGATACATTAATAAGACTAGTTCTGTTTTTAGAGAACTAAGGTATTTTGAAACTCCAGTTAAGTTTCACATAGGTGTTGTACTTAGTCGCTCAGTCGTGTGCGAATCTTTGTGACCCTGTGGACTGAAGTCCTCTGGGCTTCTCTGTCCATGGGGATTCTCCAGGCAAGAATACTGGAGTGGTTTGCCGTGACTCTATCCAAACTGATGCTGTTCTGTTGTATTCTAGTGACTACCGAAGTCACAGCTGACTGAACCTCCTTCGGGTCCTGATAGCATTTCAGTGCCTGCTATCCAGGGACTGAGACACATCCTTGGGGGCCTTCTCCCTGGTCCTCAGCTTTGCTACCATCCTTCTTGCTTCCCCTGGAGGACAGAGTCCAGGTAGGCAACTGCCTGAGTGTTATTACGTGTGGAGCCGGGGAGAGAGGGCAATGCAGGAGGGCCAGGATGCTCCTGAGGACCTGAGACCAGCCTGTCCAGCTCTACACATAGACATCACCAAATGTTCAATACCGAAATGAGATTGATTGTATCCTTTGCAGTCCAAGATGGAGAGGTTCTATACAGTCAGCAAAACCAAGACCCAAAGCTCACTGTGGCTCATATCATGATCTCCTTATTGCAAAATTCAGGCTTAAATTGAACAAAGTAGGGAAAATCATTAGGTCATTCAGTTATGACCTACATCAAATCCCTTATGATTATACAGTGGAGGTGATGAATAGATTCAAGAGATTAGACCTGGTAGACAGAGTGCCTGAAGAACTATGGATGGAGGTTCCTAATTGTACAGGAGGCAGTGACCAAAACTGTCTCAAAGAAAAAGAATTGCAGGAAGGCAAAGTTGTTGTCTGAGAAAGCTTTACAAATAGCTGAGGAAAGGAAGAGAAGCAAAAGTTAAGGGAGAAAGGGAAAGATACACCCAACTGAATGCAGAGGTCCAGAGAATATCAAGGAGAGATAAGAAGACCTTAAATGAATATTGCATAGAAGTAGAGGAAAACAATAGAATGGGAAAGGCTGGAGAAGGAAATGGCAACCCACTCCAGTGTTCTTGCCTGGAGAATCCCAGGGACAGTGGAGCCTGGTGGGCTGCCATCTATGGGGTCGCACAGAGTTGGACACGACTGAAGCGACTTAGCAGCAGCAGCAGCAGCAGAGATCTCTTGAAGAAAACTGAGATATCAAGGGAACATTTCATGCAAGGATGGACACAATACAGGACAGAGATAGGAAGGATCTAACAGAGGCAAAAGAGATAAAGAAAAGGAGGCAAGAGTATATGGAAGAAAAAAAGAAAAAAGGTCTTAATGACCAAGATAACCATGATGGTGTGGTTAGTCACCTAGAGCCTGGATTGTAAGGTCAAATGGGCCTTAGAAACATTACTATGAACAAAGTTAGTGGAGGTGATGCTAATCCAGCTGAGCTATTTAAAATCCTAAAGGATAATGCTGTTAAAGTGCTGCACTCAAAATGTCAGCAAATTTGGAAAACTCAGCAGTGGCCACAGGACTGATAAAGGTCAGTTTTCATTTCAATTCTAAAGAAGGGCAGTGACAAAGAATGTTCAAACTGTCAAACAGTTGTAAAATCCTTCAAGCTAGGCTTCAGTAGTACATGAACCGTGAACTTTCAGATGTTCAAGCTGGATTTAGAAAAGGCAGAGAAACCAGAGATGAAATTTCCAGCATTCGCTGAATCATAGAGAAAGCAATGGAATTCCACAGAAATATCTACTTCTGCTTCATTGTGTGCAGTAAAGCCTTTGACTGTATGGATCACAACTGTGGAAAATTCTGAAAGAGATGAGAATACTAGACCACTTTACCTGTCTCTTGAGAAACCTGTATTTGGGTCAAGAAGCAACAGTTAGAACCTCACATGGAACAACTGACAGGTTCAAAAATAGAAAGGAATATGACAAGCCTGTTATTGTCACCCTGTTTATTAAACTTATATGCAGAGTACATCATATGAAATGGTGGGCTGAATGAATCATATACTGTAATCAGTACTGCTGGAGAAATAGCAACAACCTCAGATACAAAAATGATACCACTTTAATGGCAGAAAGTGAAGAAGCACTTAGGAGCCTTTTCATGAGGGTGAAAGAAGAGAGTGTAAAAGCTGGCATAAAGGTCAATATTCAAAAACTTAGATCATGGAATCCAGTCCCATCACTTCGTTGCAAATAGAAGGGAGATGTGTATAAGAGACAGCTGTAAGACTATGTCACTTAGATAGGTATGGAGTATTTTTACTAATTGTCATACTGAATATCCTTGAAATGTAAAATCCATGATATCATCAAAAAAGATACTACCACATTTAGTATATAGTTTGTAATGGTTCTTAGTATTGTATTAGGCTGTAGGTTAATAAGATGCTGCCTGAAAATAAAGAGATTCTACAACATGACTCACTAAACAAGAACACATTTCAGTACTATGCATAAAGTACCCTTTTTTCATGCCTACAAAGACATGACTTGTTTCTAAATATGCTTTCCATCTGAGATATATATATATATATATACACACACACATATATCAAGTTTGTAAATCAAGAATATAAAGGATACCATTGAAAAATTATTTATATCAGCATATCTGAAAAAAGGAAAGCAAAGCATCACCTTTTTTAAAAATTGAAGTATAGTTGCTTTACAATCTTATGTTAGTTTCTACTGTACAACAAAGTGAATCAGCTACATGTATACATATATACCCTTCCTCCTGGACCTTCCTCCCACTCACCCATCACAGAGCACCTTCTAAGTCATCACTGAGCACCAAGCTGAGTTTCTCTGCTACAGAGCAGCTTCACACCAGCTACCTTCTTCACACACGGCACTGTCTATATGCCACTACTTATCTCCCATTGCATCCCAGCCTGGCCTGTACCTTCCCAATGTCCACATTTCTGTTCTCTATATTTGCGTCTCTATTCCTGCCCTGCAAATAGGTTCCTCTCTACCAGTTTTCTACATTCCGCATACATGTCTCATGGAAGCAACCTAAATGTCCATGGACAGATGAACAGATAAAACAGATGTGGTGCATATATACAATGGAATATTGGTGGTGGTGGTGTTCAGTCACTAGGTTCTGCCCAACTCTGCAATCCCATGGACTGCAGCACATCAGGCTCCTCTGTCTACCACTATCTCACAGAGATTCTTCAAATTCAGGTCCATTGAGTCGCTGATGCCATCTAACCATCTCAGTTTCTGCTGCCCTCTTCTTTTGCCTTCAGTCTTTCCCAGCATCAGGGTCTCTTCCAAAGAGTTTCTTTGCATCAGAGGGCCAAAGTATTAGAGCTTCAGCTTCAACATCAGTCCTTCCAGTGAATACTCAGGATTGATTTCCTTTTGGATTTGATCTCCTTGCTGTCTAAGGGGCTTTCAAGAGTCTTCTCTAGCATCACAATTCAAAAGCATTACATCTTCAGCATTCAGCCTCCTGTAAAGTCCAACACTCACATACATGCGTGACTAATGGAAAAACCATAGTTTGACTATACAGACCTTTGTTGGCAAAGTGATGTCTCTTCATTTTAATATGCTGTCTAGGTTTGTCACAGCTTTTCTTCCAAGGAGCAAGCGTCTTTTAATTTCATGGCTGCAATCCCCATCTGCAGGGATTTGGGAGTCCAAGAAAATAAAATTTTTCACTGTTTCCATTTATTCCCCTTCTATTTGCAACGAAGTGATGGGACTGGATTCCATGATCTAAGTTTTTGAATATTGACCTTTATGCCAGCTTTTACACTCTCTTCTTTCACCCTCATGAAAAGGCTCCTAAGTGCTTCTTCACTTTCTGCCATTAAAGTGGTATCATTTTTGTATCTGAGGTTGTTGCTATTTCTCCAGCAGTACTGATTACAGTATATGATTCATTCAGCCCACCATTTCATATGATGTACTCTGCATATAAGTTTAATAAACAGGGTGACAATAACAGGCTTGTCATATTCCTTTCTATTTTTGAACCTGTCAGTTGTTCCATGTGAGGTTCTAACTGTTGCTTCTTGACCCAAATACAGGTTTCTCAAGAGACAGGTAAAGTGGTCTAGTATTCTCATCTCTTTCAGAATTTTCCACAGTTGTGATCCATACAGTCAAAGGCTTTACTGCACACAATGAAGCAGAAGTAGATATTTTTGTGGAATTCCATTGCTTTCTCTATGATTCAGCGAATGCTGGAAATTTCATCTCTGGTTTCTCTGCCTTTTCTAAATCCAGCTTGAACATCTGAAAGTTCACGGTTCATGTACTACTGAAGCCTAGCTTGAAGGATTTTACAACTGTTTGACAGTTTGAACATTCTTTGTCACTGCCCTTCTTTAGAATTGAAATGAAAACTGACCTTTATCAGTCCTGTGGCCACTGCTGAGTTTTCCAAATTTGCTGACATTTTGAGTGCAGCACTTTAACAGCATTATCCTTTAGGATTTTAAATAGCTCAGCTGGATTAGCATCACCTCCACTAACTTTGTTCATAGTAATGTTTCTAAGGCCCATTTGACCTTACAATCCAGGATCTAGGTGACTGACCACACCATCATGGTTATCTTGGTCATTAAGACCTTTTTTCTTTTTTTCTTCCATATACTCTTGCCTCCTTTTCTTTATCTCTTTTGCCTCTGTTAGATCCTTCCTATCTCTGTCCTGTATTGTGTCCATCCTTGCATGAAATGTTCCCTTGATATCTCAGTTTTCTTCAAGAGATCTCTGCTGCTGCTGCTGCTGCTAAGTCGCTTCAGTCGTGTCCAACTCTGTGCGACCCCATAGATGGCAGCCCACCAGGCTCCACTGTCCCTGGGATTCTCCAGGCAAGAACACTGGAGTGGGTTGCCATTTCCTTCTCCAGCCTTTCCCATTCTATTGTTTTCCTCTACTTCTATGCAATATTCATTTAAGGTCTTCTTATCTCTCCTTGATATTCTCTGGACCTCTGCATTCAGTTGGGTGTATCTTTCCCTTTCTCCCTTAACTTTTGCTTCTCTTCCTTTCCTCAGCTATTTGTAAAGCTTTCTCAGACAACAACTTTGCCTTCCTGCAATTCTTTTTCTTTGAGACAGTTTTGGTCACTGCCTCCTGTACAATTAGGAACCTCCATCCATAGTTCTTCAGGCACTCTGTCTACCAGGTCTAATCTCTTGAATCTATTCATCACCTCCACTGTATAATCATAAGGGATTTGATGTAGGTCATAACTGAATGACCTAATGATTTTCCCTACTTTGTTCAATTTAAGCCTGAATTTTGCAATAAGGAGATCATGATATGAGCCACAGTGAGCTTTGGGTCTTGGTTTTGCTGACTGTATAGAACCTCTCCATCTTGGACTGCAAAGGATACAATCAATCTCATTTCGGTATTGAACATTTGGTGATGTCTATGTGTAGAGCTGGACAGGCTGGTCTCAGGTCCTCAGGAGCATCCTGGCCCTCCTGCATTGCCCTCTCTCCCCGGCTCCACACGTAATAACACTCAGGCAGTTGCCTACCTGGACTCTGTCCTCCAGGGGAAGCAAGAAGGATGGTAGCAAAGCTGAGGACCAGGGAGAAGGCCCCCAAGGATGTGTCTCAGTCCCTGGATAGCAGGCACTGAAATGCTATCAGGACCCGAAGGAGGTTCAGTCAGCTGTGACTTCGGTAGTCACTAGAATACAACAGAACAGCATCAGTTTGGATAGAGTCACGGCAAACCACTCCAGTATTCTTGCCTGGAGAATCCCCATGGACAGAGAAGCCCAGAGGACTTCAGTCCACAGGGTCACAAAGATTCGCACACGACTGAGCGACTAAGTACAACACCTATGTGAAACTTAACTGAGTTTCAAAATACCTTAGTTCTCTAAAAACAGAACTAGTCTTATTAATGTATCAGCCTATGGTCAGCCTGCCTGTTTGAAGATGCATCACACAGGCAACCAGGCCACCTTGTCGTCTTACCTAAACCCTGTCTCCTTTGTCCCCTGTAACAATTCTGTGAAGTGGATACTGTCATCATCTCTGCAGATGGAAACCACTGAGGCTATAGATAGAAAACAAAAAAGCTAGATGAGGCTTCGAGCATGGAAGAGTCTGCTTCAAATTCTATGCTCTCTCCAAACTTCTGCCATACCTCAAGAAAAATGTCTTCAAGAAAAATGTGCCAAGATAATTTCGAAGTTAGCTTAAATCAGCAGACTTCAATCTATAAGAAAAACCAAACCATATGAGAAAATATATTTTGAGAGTACATAAATTCTATTTCAAAAAATCTTAATAGGAAGGGAAACTAACATTCTCACACCACCCACACCCACACCCACACCCACACCCACACCCACACACACACACACACACTCACATGCACCCAGCCCTGTAGTTTGTCCTATGGATGGAGAAAAATTTTATGTAGTTTGTCCTATGGATTGCCTTAGATCTGCCTAAGAATTTTTTTCTGGCCCAACTAAAATGAAAACTGTAATTTTAAAACTTTTTCTACTGTGTTTCTGGTCCTAGAAGTATATGGTGTGATAGATGGTTCTTCACTTTGGGAAAAAGTACAAAGACTCCTGTCCTTTGTGCCAAGGATGTTGGAGCCCAGAGGGTGGAGATTAAAAGTTAAATTTTTCTGCATAATAAAATCCACACATTTGTAACTTTAGAGAGACAGAAGTGGAGATGGGAGATGAGATGCTATAGAGAATGGGCCCCCCAAATCAGAACAGGACTAAAAGCTGGGTAAAGAATGAGACAGCCAATAACACAGTCCCCTGGAGAGGAGTGGCCAAGATAAGGCCAGATTCCTAAGCAATTGTAAGTTGTTTCTCCCAGTGTCAGGTTGAGCCCACCTTCCTGATTTATCTCTGAGACTGCAGTAAGATTTGTAAGATCTATCAATGTTGTGCTGGTAACAAGGCAGGAAGCTGACCCATGCGTGAGCGGAACTACAGAAGGCAGAATGGCCAGGAGGGAACGAGTGAGGACCAGGGATCCAGTCACCCACGACCAGGAATGCAGAGCAGCAGACAGTCCAAGAATAAGGACTCACACCCTGATCTCGAAACATCAAGAATCGTGGGGAACTTTCCATAACCAACAGGATGGGGCATGTTTGGGTGTTAAGAGATTGTGATGCCAGGCTTCTGGAGAATTAGGTAGGAACTTCCAAAAAGAAGAGGGGGTGGGGAAGGAAGGAGGAAAGAAGGAAGGAAGAAAATAAAGATTCACAATGGACCATGACTTCCAAGGTGGCTTAGTGGTAAAGAGTCTGCCTGCCAGTGCAGGAGACACAAGAGACACAGGTTCAATCCCTGACTCAGGAAGATCCCCTAGAGGAGGAAACAGCAATCTGCTTCAGTATTGTTGCCTGGGAAATCCCAGGGACAGAGGAGCCTGGCGGGCTACAATCTATGGGGTCACAAAAGAGTCAAACAGTTTAATGACGAAACAACAACACACTGAACCAGAGGTTTTTTCCCCTGGGTGATTGAGTTGAGGGACAGAAAGACATTTCCAGTGTGATGCCTGAAGTTTTGAACTTGAAATGATTATCTGAACTGAGTGACCTTATATCTTTGATCAAAGACCAACCAGTATTGGAACCCACATAGTTCAACCCTCCAATCTTATAGAAGGGGAATGATTTCCAAGGAAGTTAACACCCACCAACATTTTACAACTTTTCACTGACAATCATCCTGCGTCCCAGTCCAAGGTGCTTTCTTCTCTCTTCACAACTCATTTTTGGAAGCTTTTCATAAAAATGTTAACTTAGGAAAAAGATTTGCAATCTACTTATAAATACACACATATATATGTATGTGTGTGTGTGTACATGTATAGGAAATCTTAAAACTCTGTTATTAAAAGGGGTACAGATAACTATTTATACTGATTTGAGTATCCATAGTTAATATTTCTAATTTTTTGCTCTTATACATATGCTGTTATCTCAAAATCTTCCCTCCTGAGCAACTCACTTCACACACACACACCCTCACATACACAAGTGCTTGAAAACCCCAGTACAGTGATGACAACAACTACCACTGATGTAACAGGCTGCTGTGTGTGTGTATAGTCAATCATGTCTGACTCTTTGCAACCCCATGGACTGTACTCCACCAGGCTCCTCTGTCCATGGGATTTTTCTGGACAAGAATACTGTAGTAGATTGCCATTTCCTACCTCAGGGGATCTTCCCAACCCAGGGACTGTACTCCTGTTTCTGCTAACTGTGCTAATAATAGGTATGCAGACAATCATAATGAATGTGGCCTAGACCAAGCCTTCAAGGAGTTTCAGCCTAGTGGGAAACAAAAAAATGAAAATCAGTGTACTGTGCTATTTAGAAACATACAGCAAAGTGTCCACAGGCTTGTACCCACATCACAAGGATTCATCTTTTCAATGAGGGAGAGTGCTTGTGTGTGTTTCTGATTCCTGGTTCAATTCTATATAGAGTATGCACTCAGTTAAAAAGTTCACTGGTGCTGGACATTGAAAAAGGACTGTTCTGTTTCACCTCTAATCTGGAAAATTCATTTTATCCATTTTGTGCATAATACTAGGGGCCTAGGCTACAACATTGAAGAAAATGTACCCAGGGCTGTTCTTCTGGAAATGTCAATCGACTAGAAATAATAAAACGCATCTAGCATCTGGCACCACGTGGTGTGAGGAGTGTCTCTGTGACAACGAGAGGAAGGGCGGAGGCTGGAGTGAGGAAGTGGTCTGAACCTCGGAAGGCTGTCCACAAAGCAGGGCATGAAGGACCAAGGCTCCCGTGTACAGGCAGAGGTGTGGGTGGAGCCAGCTCACTCGAGAAGGTGGAAGGAATGTTCACATGGGAAGACGAGGGGGAAAGACTCGAGCATCCTCATGGACTGGTGTTGGGAAAAGATGCTGGTGGAGGGGAGGGATGGGAAGCAGGGTCAGAGAAAAGACGAGCAGAGGAACGGGTAAGAGAAAGCACGGAGGCCAGTGTGGCGGCAAGGACACGCCGGCCCCTGCATCCTCCCCAACCACGTTCAGGTCCATGCTGCTCCTGCCACAAGCAGTCCTGAGTGCCCTACCCACCCACTGTCTCATCTCAGAAGCCAGGTGATTCTTTTAAATACAAATCGTATCATTTTATTCCCCTGAAAATTTTCCAGTGGTTTCTCATCAGGCTTAGGAGATCATCCAATCTCCTTATCCTGACCACTGAGGCTGAACAGCATGACGGAACCCTCTGTGCCAACCTTCCAGGTAGATCTCCCAGCTCCTCGTTAGGTATACTCACTAATATAAGAGTAATATATACATTAATTATGATTTATATATTACTCTAATATGTACATTAATATAAATATATACATTAATATAAATATACATACACTAATACAAATAAAGAACACAGGATATATTTACTAACATAAATAGTCAAATTAATAGAATCAGAAAGTAGTACACCAATAAATGCCAGGGGCTGGGAGAGGGAAGTAGGATACGAAGGGAGAATAGGCAGTTATGTTTAATGGGGACATAGTTTCAGTTTAGAAAAGTGAAAAACTCAGGAAATGGATGATGATGAAAGTCACAAAACAATATGAATGTACTTGTTGCCACTGGGCTTCCATGGGGCTCGGTGGTAAAGAATCCACATGCCAAGCAGGAGACACAAGTTCGAACCCTGGGTCAGGAAGATCCCCTTGTGAAGGAAATGGCAACCTAATCCAGTATTCTTGCCTGGGAAAATCCAATGAACAGAGGAGTCTGGCAGACTACAGTCCATGGGGTCACAAAGGAGTCTGATACAACTTAGCAACTAAACAACAACAACTTTGTGTCACTGAACTGTACAGATAAATATAGTTAAAATAGTGTGCTTTATGTTCTGTGACTTTTACCACAATAAAAAACAGGTTTTAATTGAAAATAAATAAATAAACTCTAAATGGATTACAGACTTAAATATAAGGCCGATACTATGAAACTCCTAGAGGAAAACATAGGCAGAACACTCTATGATATAAATCAGGGATATCTTTTTTAATCTACCTCTAAGAGTAATGAAAATAAAAACAAAATGAAAAACAAAATAAGGCAGTGGAACTGTCTCTCATTACAGAAACAACTTCCCACTGGTGAAGAACTCACTCTAATGATCCTCTGGGTGTCAAAATATTTTACTACTAAAGCTGGAATTAATAGACAAGTCTCCCAGGGTGTAGATAGAGATTTATTCACATTATCCCTTAATATTTAGGTGCAAACATAATTGTGGCTCTGGACCATAAACTTTAAATCATTGTAACTAGGCTCAAACACATTTTTGTTAATCAAAATAGGAAATTACAATCAACACATTCTTGCCAACAAGAAATAAGTTTATTCCTGTAGCATAAAAATCCACATTTCAGGACACCACAAACTCTTGGAGAGCATTTTCTGCCTCCTTCTGGTGTGAGAGTGTTTTCCTTGCAGTTGACTAGACAGATGCTTGAAGAAGTGGTAGTTAGTTGCTGATGGGGTCAGGTGAGTATGGCGATGAGGCAGAACTTCAGAGTCCAGTTCTTTAACTTTAGAAGCACTGGTTGTGCGATGTGTGGTCCAGTGTTGTCGTGAAGAAAAGCTGGACCCTTCTGTTGACCAGTACCATCGAATCAATTTGCTGAGCATACTTCTTAGATGGAACTGTTTCACCGGGGTTCAGGAAGCTGTGGTGGATTGGAGCACCAGCACACCACCCCACAGTGACCATGACCTTTCTCTGGTACAAGTTTAACTCTGAGAAGTGCTTTGGAGATTCTTCTCAGTCCAACCGTTGAGCCGGTTGCTACCGGTCGGTCATATTATAAAACCTACTTTTCATGGCATGTTACAATCTGATCAAGAAGTGGTTCATTGGTGTTGCGTAGAATAAGAGAAGATGACACCTCAAAATGACGATTTTTTTTTTAAAATTTGCAGTCAGCTCAAAGAGGACATTAAATGTGTTCTAAGCTAAGGTCTATTACAACTTCTGTCATGGAAATTTGCAAAAAATGTGCATCTCCAGGTCAAGGAACTAGAAATATTCAATAAAGGCATAATAAATTATCATGATACGTCAGCAGTGGTCATTTCTTAATTTCATCAAATAATACTCGTATAATAGAAAAGAAATATGGAAATATCATCTTAACCCCATCTTAACCCCATGCTTATAATAACATGCTTATAATACACTAACAAATAACATACACAATAAATATATAAAATAAGTAATTGGTACGATCTCCCATAGCAGGGTTTACTCATTTTATTTTCCTTAATCATGACTTAAGTTAAAGCCAGTCCAAGGACTTCCCTGGTGGTCCAGCGGTTAAGAATCTGCCTTGCAATGCAGGCTATGTGGATTCAATCCCTGATCCGGGAACTAAGATCCCACATCCAGCAGAGCAACTAAGCCCACGGGCCTCAACTACCGAGCCTGCAGTCACAACCATAATGAAGTGCCTGTGTGCTGAAACTAAGGCTTGATGCAGACAAAAGAAATCAACAAATAAAATAAATATTTTTTAAAAAGTTAGTCCAGAAGAGTGGTATCTGTTAGCAATGAAGTGTCAAACTGAGGCTTCAATTTCCTAGCTTTTTACATATAAAAGCACCAAAGAACGGCTTAAGGATTGTAATATATTAGACATGAGTTCCAGACTACTGTTACCTGTTTGAACACTGTAAAACTTCTGTTTAAAGTATCCCAAAATACATTTATCCTATTGGTTTTTGAAGTAACTATTTTGGCCAAAAGAGCTACAGAGTAATTAATTTCTTCTTTGCGTAAGACACAAATTTATGAGAAAATTAACATATATTCACAATGAGATATAATTAATTCATAATGTCTGCATCTCAAATCCACCCATAATTATGGTAAACTATTGAAAAATCTTTTAACAGTTTAGTATAATTACAGACCAGCTCCTTCTATACCAGCTAGACCTAATGAATATTATTTCAAATCTATGGATCAAACCCTGTAATCCTTTAAAAAGAAAAAGCTAAGTAAACTAGCTCAAAAATGATAAAGAGAAAGTAAACAAACTATTCAATTTTATTCAGTGAATAGATTTGGAAAATCAGGTCTGGATGTGGTTACTAATTATTTTTAAATACTTTTAATTACTAGCAGTAAAGGGAAATGCTGCGGAAGGCAATTAATTTGTAAATAAACAAAGAAGTTTCAATGAAAACTCAAAAGCCATTTTCTTCAAGCCATCTTTTTAAATGAAATATAAAAGCAAAGATTCCTTTTGCACATTCCACTCAACATCAGCATGACCAATGACTGCTAGCAGTTTCTTTTCAAACAACCTATAAAACTCTCGAAAATGGGTCATGCACCTTCCAGGAGACACAGCATTTAAGTCAGCAAGTATTTATTCATCGTTTACTAACACATGCAAGGAATAGGGGACAAAGAGATTTTAAAAAATCAGAATAAAAATAATCAGTTCCTGCAATTCTGCAGCTCATGGTCGGGAGAACATACAGGGCAGAAAAGTAGCAAACACAGATGTTGGGGGTGGTTACAGAGGCCAATGGAAGACAGGAGAGTGCTGGGGGTGGGGGCACGAATAAGAAAGAAAAGATGCACAGTGTGAAATGGCTGATGCCTACTCCTAAAAAGAAATACGGCCCCTCACTCCCCTAAGCATTGCTGCATCAGTTGAAATAGTATTCTTTCCAGGGTCTCCTTAATACGCATCCCCACAGTCAAGCATACTGGCCTCAAATGCACGGAAGAGGCACTCATAAACCTGGGCAAAATGAATAGCCAATTTCTGTTCTCCACAAAGCTGGGTCATACAAAAGTTTAAAACTTCATTTTGTGCAGTCAAGTGTCTATTCAGGAACAGCTGAACAGTTTTAACCTACATCCACATTCTTGAAATCAGGCCCTTTTTCTCTGTGTAAACTCATTACCTCCTCCATCAATCATGTACAGACTGCCTGCAATACACAGAGCACCTTTTGCTGCTGGTGTGCTCTTACTCTCAGCAGGAAGAAAAACAATTTTTAATACATTTTATCTAAAATAACAAGAAAAATATCAGAGAATCATGTATGCTACACAGAGAATTACAATGATGTGATGTGGTAGAAATGGGGTGAGTTCACTGGTGGCCTCAGGTGTCTCAGTATATCAGATTCAGATACTAGCATCCCAAGAAGTGGACATTGGGATAAGGATTTAGGTGCAAAACGTTTATTTGGATGTGGAAGAAACATCAGTGGGAGAGTGGGGACTGAGACCAGGAAATCAAGGAGCCAACAGAATTTCATTATCATGCCAGTCACCATTATAAGTAGCATCAATTAATTCCTAATGATAATTTTCTGGGCAAACCGTGGGACCCTTGTGAACATGTACACACTTTCTAGTTTCCCAGTACTGAGAGGTAGGGAGCTGGGGTATTTATATACCAAGTCCTATGAATCTGTGGTTGCGAGCCAATGGGGAGAGAGATCAACTTATTGGCACCTTCCATCCTTCTGGGCAGTAAGGGAGGCTCAAGTGAGTTGCAGATGCTACTGGTGTGCAGGAAGGTTGCGCTTGCAGGCAGTCCCATGGACCAGGAGATGTGTGTGCTAGAGTCTAGATGGAAAGAAGGATTCAGGATAAAAGATTTCCAGACAGAAGGAACTGGAGAACATGATCCAGCTTAGAATACTCATTCAGGGTTACCCTGATAGAATGTCTGGAGCAAAGTGTGTGAGTTAATATAGAAAATCAGACAACAAAGAGCTCTGGATGCCAGAGCAAAGTGTCTGGGAGACACTGGTGGGAATATGGGCTCAATAGGAGCTTATGTGCATCTTATACACTCACACACACACACACACATACACACACACACACACACGCATATTTATAGGCTTCCCTGATGGCTCAAATGGTAAGGAATATGTCTGCAATGTGAGAAACCCACGTTCAGTCCCTGGGTTGGGAATATCCCCTGAAGAAGGGAATGGTTAACTGGCTCCAGGGTTCTTGCCTTGAGAATTCAATGGACAGAGGAACCTGGTGGACTACAGTCCCTGAGGCCCCAAAAAGTCAGACACGACTGAGTGACTAACACACATACGCACATATATATATTTGTTCTTTTTCAGATAATTTTTCATTATGTGTTCAGTCATTGAAGTTGTGTCTGACTCTTTGCAACCCCATGGGCTATAGCCCACCTCTGTGGGCTCCTCTGTCCATGAGGTTTTCCAGACAAGAATACTGTAGTGGGCTGCCATCTCCTTCTCCAATTTTTCATTATAGATTATCACAAGATATTGAGTATAGTTCCCTGTGCTATACAGTAGGTCCTTGTTATCTATATATTCTATACATAGTAGTGTATATGTCTGTTCGTTTTAACCTCCTAATTTATCCTTCCCCTCCCCTTTCCTCTTTGGCAACCATAAATTCACTTTCTGTCTCTGAGTCTGTTTGGTTTTGTAAATAAGTTCATTTGTTTTATTTTTCAGATTCCCCATATGAGTGACATCATATATTTGTCTTTGTCTGGATTACTTTGCTTGGTATGATAATTTCTAGATTCATCCTGTTCCTGCA